>CABHPH010125614.1:0-11779 GCA_902168325.1 Peromyscus nudipes
AAACTCCTTTTCAAGTGTCAGCACTGAGGAGACAGGGACACAACTCCACCTGTCACCCTCAGCAGCCCTGGAACTCCCCCTAGAGCCGTGCTTCTCAACCTTGTAACGCTGCGACCCTTTAATATGGTTCCTCATGGTGTGATGATCCTCCCAACCATAAAATTATCTTCTTTGATACTTCAAAACTGTAATTTTGCTACTGTTATGAATTGTAAGGTGAATATTTTTGGAGATAGAGGTTTTGTCAAAGGGGTCATGACCCACAGGTTGAGAACCATTGTCCTAGATTTTTGGGGACCTAGAAGTTTGTGGATTGCCGCTGACTTTCAGGATTAACCAGCATTATGAATTTGAAAGTTTTTAAAGACATGTGTATTTTAAAGATTTATTTATTTTATGTGGACAGGTATTTTACCCGTACCTATGTATATGCACCATGTACACAGCTGGTGCGGGAGGAGGTCAGAAGACCACCTTGGATCCCTGGAACTGGAGTTACAGCTGGTTGGGGTTTCCATGTAGGTGCTGGGAATCAAAACTGAGTCTTCTGCAAGAGCAGTAGTATACTCTTTACCTTTGGGCCATCTCTCCAGCCCCCCACTAAAAGATACTTGAATGTAGGCTTCCTCGGCTCCCTACACTTCTAAGTGTCTTTCTCTTAACCCTCAAGCTCCATCTGAGTGAAGTCCTGAACGTGTGCTGTTGATATGTGCACGACTGAGACCCATGGGAAAATGGCTGCTACCACTCCTCATGGGACTCAGAGGGATGGCAAGGGCTTTCACTGGTCTATGTGTGGACATGGACAGTGTGTGCAGAAAATGTCCACCATAACTTTCTCCCTTTTTCTTCCTCCCGAGACATAGTTTCTCTGTGTAGCTTTGGAGCCTGTCCTGAAACTCACTCTGTAGACCAGGCTGGCCTTGAACTCACAGAGATCTGCCTGCCTCTGCCTCCTGAGTGCTGGGATTAAAGGCGTGTGCCACCATGCCTGGCCAGCTTTCTCCTTCTTGATTGGGGCCTGAAGACAGCTACCCCTCAGAGACTGCTCTGCTCCCACCCTAGATTAGTTAGATTGTCTCCTTGACCCAGACGTATACCATAAACCCTGCCTTCTTGTTCAGCTGTATGCAATAACCCCACTTCCCCATTCCACTCTATGTATTGAACACACTGAACCTCTGAGGTGGTCTGGTTTTATCAGAAAATCCAGACCACCTGATCCCAGCCTTTCTGTGTGTCTGTCTGTGTTTGTCATTTTTTTTTCCCTTACCACCCTGAGTCAGGTCCAAGTTCCTGGAGCTATGCAAGGACTCAACACAGAACAAGGAATGATGCACGAATCCCAAGTGAAAGCAGGTGAAAAAAGGCTTTCCCAAGCAGAGGTGCAGTCTCTGAGAGGGACAATAAGCACCAGTTGTCTTATCAGCTGTATATATCTTTTCGGTGACTCTCTTCTTCTGCTAAGAAGTCGTTTTTCCTTTCTCCCATGAAGTGGTTCCAGAGCTGCCTTGGATGAACTGACAACCTTAGTCAGGGAAAGCTGAGACACCAGTGCTGCACAAGGGGCTTAGCATGTCCTTTCCCTGGAGGAGGGTCTCTGGTGAGATTTCTAGAAAAGTGCAGGCTTATGGCGATTTTATAGCTCAGAAGGCAGAAGCTTCAACTGATGCCAGAGTCAGGGCTTCTCATGTGCACTGCCCTTCACTCCTATCTCAAACTGGCGGCATTGGGAACACAAAGAGATGTAAGGATTGCCTGTATTAGTTGTTTTTCTATCACTGTGATGAAACACCATGACCAAGGCAACTTACAGAAGAAAGACTTTATTCTGGATGTATGTTTCAGAGGGCTAGAGTCCATGATGGGCTGAAGTGGCAGCTGAGAACTCACATCTTGAATTACAATCAAGAGGCAGAGAGAGCTAGAGTCTGGTGTGAGTCTTTTGATATCAAAGCATGTCCCTAGTGACATACTTCCTCTAGCAAGGCTACACCTCCTAATCCTTCCAAAATAGCACTATCAGCTGGGACCAAGTTTGTAAATGGACATTTCCTGTCCCGACTACCCAGTCCCAAGTAACCAACTCAGAGGCTTAATATTACTTATAAATGCTCAGCTAGTAGCTCAGGCTTGTTGCTAACTAGCTCTTACAACTCAACCTATTTCTTTTAATCCATGTAATTCCCTGAGGATCATGGTCTTTACCTCTAGCCCATTTTGTATGTCCAACTCATTCTCCATCTGGCTAGTGACTCTTCTGACTCCACCCTCCTTTTTCTCAGAGTTCTCTGTATCTGGCTGTCCCATCTATACTTCCTGCCCAGCCTTTGGCCTGTCAGCTTTTTATTAACCAATGAGAGTAATACATAGTCATAGTGTAGAAAAGGATTTTTCCACAGCATGAGTATTTAAACATATGAATATTTAAACATAAACAAAGTCTATGGAGGTTACTCTCATTCAAACTGCCACAGCACTCTAAATCAGGATTAGGGGTTCAGACATGATGTTTAGGTGTCGTAGAAACACAGATGTATACATAGTTCAGTAGTTTTTGTCCAGCTTTTCCTAAGGAAACACCAATTTCATGTTTTCTCTTGATTTTTTTATTATGAAGATTAGTCACTGTGGTGGTTTGAAAGAAAATGCCCCCCCAAAGGGAGTGGCACTATTAGGAGGTGAGGCCTTGTTGGAGCATGTATGGTCTTGTTGGAGGAAGTATGTCACTGTGGGGGTGGGCTTTGAGATCTTGCCCAGTGTGACAGACCACTTCCTGTTGCCTGCCTATCAAGATGTAAGACTCTCATCTCCAGCACCATGTCTGCCTGTGTGCCACCCTGTCGTACCATGATGATGATGGACTACACCTCTGAAAATGTAAGCCACCCTAATTAAATGTTTTTTCTTGATAAGAGTTGCTTTGACCATGGTGTCTCTTCACAGCAATAGAAACACCTAAGACAGAAGTTTTTACTGGGGACTGGAGTATTGCTGTGAAAGGCCTGACCATGCTTTTGTTTGGAGTAATATGGACTTTGGGAGTTTGGGTTAGGAAAGCAGTGGAATACTTTAAGTGCTGCTTAATGGGCCATTCCAGTAGGAGCATGGAAGACAGTGGTGCTAAGAATGATTTGAACTGTGGGGGGCTGGCTCAAGAGGTTTCAGAGGACAATTTTGGTATGTTGCCTAGAAATGGTTCTTGTGATATTTTGGTGAAGAATGTGGCTGCTTTTTGCCCTTGCCTGAAAAGTTTGCCTAAGGCTAAAGTTTTGGATTAATTCCCTTGGCAGAAGAAATCTCAAAACAGCCTAGTATAGGCTCTGTTGTATGGTTATTAGTGTTAACTCTAATGAAGATTATAATGAAAAGGAGCAAGCTGAGCAAGGAAAAATATTTGAAGAGAAAAGTGAGTGGAATTCACCAGAAAGTGAATGGAGCTATGTCCTGTGTTCAAGGAGATTAACAGATTAAGAAATGGAATAAAGGGAGTGGTGACCTCAGGGCAAGATCCCACCCAGCTAGGTTTCCAATTTATGAAAAGGAGTTAAAGAAAAGCTTAGACCTTGGTGGTAAGCACACCTTTAATCCCAGCACTCTGAGGGTAGAGGCTGGCAGAGCTCTGGGTTAGTAGGGGCCAGCCTGATCTATAGAACAAGTTTAGGCAATGAAGGAAACCATCAAAAACAGAAAGTTAGTGAAGATGTAATTGAACAAGGGGGCCATGTTCCAGCCCCAGTAAGCAGCAGAACTTGGCAACTTTTGCCACATGGTTCTGGAGTTAAGGATAGAAGAAAGTGTTGCTGGACTTTCTTTGGACTGCCAGTCCTCAAATAATGACACAGAGACTTATTAATTATGAAAGCTTGGCCCTTAGCTTAGGCTTGTCTCACTAGTCCTTATAACTTAAATTAACCAATTTTTATTAATCTATGTTCTATAATGTGGCTTTTTATCTCTCCTTCACTGTGTACATCTGACCTCCTCAGTGTCTTGCTGGCATCTCCCTTGTGCCTAGATTCTAACCCTAGGTTCCTCTCTCTGCCTGGAAGTCCCGCCTAACCACTCCTCTCTAGCTATTGTCCATTCAACTCTTTATTAAACCAATCAGAAGGTACCTTAGGCAGAGACACATCTTTACAATGTATGTAAGGATTATCCCACAACAAGAAAGGGGCTATGGAATTTGCCTCCCCAACTAAGGAAAGCCACTGAGGCCAGGCATGTGTCGGGATGTCCCTGAATGGAGGCTTAGAGAGGCCATTGCATGAAGCTGTGAGGTTAAAGCTTGGATTGCCTTGGAGACCCCAAGATGTTGGCGATGCCAGAGCTGTGGGATACCTGCCGAGGAGAGCTGATAAAAGGGACTGGAACCATCCCAAAAGAAAGAAGTGTGTTGCAGTCAACAAAGCTGAAAGGAGTTGGAGATCTGAAGAGCACTTTGACATCAGACATGGAGATGCAGAGTTTGGAGTTTGCCCAGCTGGTTTTTGGTCTTGCTTTGGTCCAGTATTTCCTCACTATGTTCCCTTCCCTACGTTTTGAAATGATAATGTATATTTTGTATCATTATATGTTGGAACGATGTGATCTACTTTTTGGTTTTGATTTTACAGGGGATTACAGTTAAGAGATTGCATGAGTCTCAAAAGAGACTTTGAACTTTAGACTTTTAAATAAGTTTGAGATGTATAGACTATGGGGACTTTTGAAGTTAGACTGAGTGCATTTATTTTTTATTTTTGTTTCATGAACACTGGTTTACCTGTATGAGGGTATTGGATCCCTTGGAACTGGAGTTACAGACAGTTGTGAGCTGCAGTGTGGATGCTGGAAATTGAACCTGAGTCTTCTGGAAGAACAGCCAGTACTCTTAACCACTGAGCCATCGCCATCTCTCCAGCCCCCTGAATGCATTTTGCATTATGATATGGCCACAGCCTTTGGGGGCCAAGGAGTGGAATGTGGTGGTTTGAAAGAAAATGGCCCCAAAAGGGAGTGGCACGATTAGGAGTTGAGGCCTTGTTGGAGTAGGTGTGGTCTTGTTGGAGGAAGTGTGTCACTGTGGGGGTGGGCTTTGAGGTCTCCTATGCCCAAGATTCTGCCCAGTGTGACAGACCACTTCCTGTTGCCTGCCTATCAAAATGTAGGACTCTTATCTCCCAGCACCATGTCTGCCTGCATGCCACCATGTCGTACCATGATGATCATGGATTAAACCTCTGAAAATGTAAGCCACCCTAATTAAATGTTTTTCCTTTGTAAGAGTTGCTGTGGTCATGGTGTCTCTTTACAGCAGTAGAAACCCTAAGTAAGACAGTTACTTTTGTGCACATCATGAGGAGTCAGTTCTCTCCTGCTACCATATGGGTCCCAGGGATCTATTCCTTCCCATGCTTAGGAGGTGATCATGTCTTCCTCATCTAACCAGTGGAATGGCCACATGTGCTACATCACCACGATCCCTGCCCTTCATTCCTGTGGGGAGCTAACTCGATGTCTTCTCCGTGGGCCTGGTGGTGTTTGAATCCATTTTGGAGAGACTTCCAGGAAAGAAAATGCAGCAATCTTAGAGACCCTGGCTCATTTGATTTGTAAGGAATCTTTGTTTTTCTTACCCATGCAAACTGTTTCTAGATTCCAGAATATATTTCTTTGAAAGAAATTGTGGCAAAGGGAAGGGGCGATCACAAGCTATTTCCATATCTGCTCACTGCCTGCTTTTAAAAGGACAACTGAATTTGTTTGTTTGTTTGTTTGTTTATTTATTTATTTATTTATTTATTTAATTATTTATTTATTTATTTTTGAGACAGGGTTTCTCTGTGTAGCTTTGTGCCTTTCCTGGAACTCACTCTATAGCCCAGGCTGGCCTTGAACTCACAGAGATCCACCTGCCTCTGCCTCCCTCATGTTTCCATAGGGAGGCTCTCTGTCACCACTTGCTTGCTTCTGTGTGGGTGCACATTCGTGGGAGAATGTATGTGTGTATATGTGTCCTCTCGAGTGCTGGGATTAAAGGCATGTGCCACCACTGCCCGGCAGGACAACTGAATTTAAATCACGCCATGGATGTTTAAATCAAAACAGAGGACAGAGAACAGAGAATATGAATTTTATTTTTAGAAATGCTTTTTGTCCTTTAAAAAATATTAGCACTCCTATGCCAGATGTGATGGTGCACACTCTTAATCCCAGCATCAGGAGGCATGTAGAGGCAGATGTCTGTGAGTTCAAGGCCAGCCTGGTTTACATAGTGAGACCCTATCTCAACAAACAAACAAAAATAGTATTAGCTCCCCTTTAGTAAGGCTTTCCATATATCTCATATAAATGTTTAAGAACACTGAACCCGCTGAGTGATGGTGGTGAACACCTTTAATCCCAGCACTTGAGAGGCAGAGACAGGCAGATCTCTTGAGTTCAAGGCCAGGCTGGTCTACAGAGTGAGTACAGGACAGCCAGGGATACACAGAGAAACCTTGTCTTGAAAAACCAAAATAATAAAATAAAATATAAAATAATAATAATAATACTGAACCCAGAGAGGACATAGCATCACAGTTTCCTACAGGAAAAAAGCTGTGACTAGAGTCAAGGAAGAAAACATTTAATAGCATGTTCTACACGTCAGCATTATATAGCATTTCATGACATATGCCATAGGAATATTTTCTGTTTTTAAATATGAATTTTGAGCATAATGATCAAGGACCTTAAAGCTAACATTGCTCTTCAAGTTTTGACAGATAACATTTACACTACACACACACCAAATCATTAGGTAGCTAGACAAGGGACCAGCATTAGCAGGTGTGGAGGCCACTGAGGATGGACCCTGTCTTGAATTTCCTTGGGAACAAATAGGGAGATGAATTACTTTAACTGCCCCTCAATGTTCAAAATACCCTGTTAGGCATGGTGGAGAATGCCCTTAATGCCAGCATTGGGAAGGCAGAGGCAGGAGGATCCCTGTGAGTTCAAACCTGGTCTACATAGTGAGCTACAGGACAAAGAAAGATTGAAAATACCATGTGAAAAGGAGGGTGGTGATATTAAGGCTTTACTGTGGCCAAGCAAGACAAAGAGTCTTTGTCTCGGTCAAAGAATACAATCTGACTTTTACCACTCATCCTGAATGGGCATGGCATTCTAATCTGTCTCTAACAGTGTGACGTCACACACTGTCCTCTCTTCCCTGTCTAATGTGTGACGTCACACACTGTCCTCTCTTCCCTGTCTCTAATAGTGTGACGTCACACACTGTCCTCTCTTCCCTTTGGAGTTGTTTATAGATTTTAGCAGTTCCCTTTGCCTCTTCTGTTTTTCTTTCTTTTATTTTTTTTAAGTTACTTGGTAGTGTATGGATGTTTTGTGTGCTTGTATTTCTGTGCACAATGTGTATGTCTAGTGCCCACAGAGACCAGCAGAGGGCACTGGATTCCCTGGAACTAGAACTACAGATGTGAGTTGCCATATGGATGCTGGGAGCCAAAACTGGGTCCTCTAGAACAACAGCTAATGTTTTTTTTTTGTTTTTTTTTTTTTTTTTTGTTTTTTTTATAAAGGGTTTCTCTACATGGCCCTAACTTTTCTTGGACTCATTATGCAGACCAAGCTGGTCTTGAACTCATAGATATCCACCTGCCTCTGCCTTCTAAGTACTGAGATTAAAGGCATATGTTACCACAATTGGCCAGACAGTATTATCTACTGAATCATCTCTCCAGCCCCTTTGTCTCTTTCTCTGAGTGATAACTCAAAATGTCTAATAATTGGTAGATACCATGCCCACTTAGTCTCTTCTTTGGATAGCAGCCCAAATCCTAAGCATGTCTGCCCTACTCTGGGCATTCTCCTTCCTTCTGAAGGGTACCACCCCCATCCAGAATCCCTACTGCTGTGGATATCACTCTGTATCAATAAAGCGCTGATTGGCCGATAGCCAGACAGGAAGTATAGGCGGGACTAACAGAGAGGAGAATTGAGGCAACAGGAAGGTAGAGGAGAGACTGGCTGGAGCCGCGGCCAGGAGAAGGAAGATGTAAGGTACCGGTAACCCACGAGCCACGTGGCAAAGTAGAGATTATTAGAAATGGGCTAAATATAAGAGTAAGAGCTAGACAATGATAGGCCTGAGCTAATGGCCAAGCAGTTTAAATAATGTAAGCGTCTGTGTGTTTATTTTATAAGTGGGCTCGGAGACTGGCGGGACTTGGGAGCTGGAGACTGGCGGGTGGCGGAGATTTGTCCTGACTGTGGGCACGGCAGGAAAACTCTAGCTACACCCTACAGCTCCCCATCACTTCGCCTGACTCCTGACTCAGAAGGCGTGTCTTTCCTTTCCTTGTCTAGCCCCTCCTTTCTGGCTTGCCTGATTTGCCATTTTCTCTTAAGCTAGAATAAAGCAGTCCTTAATTCCTTCCAAGTCCATTTTAAAAGTCTTTATCAAGGAAACTAGCAAGCCACAAAAGGGAACCCCCATTCCCTAGTGACAACACCCAAATATCTTACAGTTAACACAAATGACACTATTAGCAATGATCTGAATTGGACAGTTATCCCTTTTCAACACTGACAAAATGTATGTATATTTCATGTAGACCAAAGCTGGGAAATTATGTAAAGGGATCTCTGCATATAGGCCCATCTACAATTCAACTTTATTTTAACTTTTCCTAGCAAAAGTAAGTTTAGGAAAAAAAAGTTTAGAGAGTTTCTGAGTATTTACTAAAATTCCCCCCCCCCTTTTTTTTAACAGTTTAAGCACCTTTACATTTTTAGGATCCTATAAATCCCATAGGGTTTGTTTTTTTTCAGCCTTAGTTTCCAGAATTATCAGCACCAGACCCAACCCATTTCACAAGGAAACATGCACAAAACCAATATTCCAATTAGATAACATTTTAGATAGGCCTGCTTGAAGTAAAATTCTATAAAACTGGTTTTTATTTTAGTTTCAAAGTCAAATACTCTAAATTCATCCATCTTAGCTCATCACGGTTTTAGAGAGAGAAAAATACAGAGGCAGTAGCTGCAATTTATAAACAGTCCAAAAATGTCTCTCAAATACATTTATACATATACATGCTTACACACATACACCTTTTAAACAGGCACACTGAGAATGATAATTTTAGTACGCAGATAAAGAAAAATTCACAAATCAAGTGGCCTGTTTAATAGTAAGTTATTTGCGGGAAAGATTGGCTTGGCCCCATATTGCTTTAGAAACAATCATGAATTACCAAAGGCTAGTCAGCTAGAATTTTTTCTAGGGGGCACCAAGGGAGTACGCTTAAAATTTTTCATGTTTACATAACTGCAACAGAAATGTCCTCAATTTCATTCTCATTTCTCGTTCTCAAATGTGTTAAGGAGGGGATACAGTGAGTTGGTTTGGGAAAGCAGTGGCCACAAAATTACCCTTCAGGAATGAGAAAGGGCCTCCATGGCAAAGATAGGTGACTGCTGGGTGGTGGTGGCGCACGCCTTTAATCCCAGCACTTGGGAGGCAGAGGCAGGCGGATCTCTGTGAGTTCGAGGCCAGCCTGGTCTACAGAGTGAGATCCAGGAAAGGTACAAAGCTACACAGAGAAACCCTGTCTTGAAAAACAAAAAAACAAACAAAAAAACCCCAAACAAACAAAAAAAGGAAGCAGTGTGATATATCAGAGGACATGACAGGCCTTACAGGAAAGGAGAGGCTGCCCTTCAAAACTTGAGTGGAGCACCATGAAAAGATAGCTTGAAACAAGAGAGTTATTGTGGACAGGATGGTGGGGGGTTGCAGAAAGAGCTGTGAGAAATCCTCCCAAAGTGGGTGGTGGTAAGTTTCACACCATGTGATTTAGTCTGGGATAGCCTGACTATTTAGTCTGGGATAGCCTTCCTTAGCATGAAAGAGCTAGGTACAGGGCAGGACCATGAGTTAAAGGATGTAAAAAAAAATCACAGCACAACTTGACTTCTTAACACTCCATTTCAGGGAGCGAGCTGCAGGGGGAGTGGTCTGAGTTTTTCAGTCTGAGATTTGGCCAGCTTAGAGTCACCAGTGTTTTCCAGAGGCATGCCAATGATCCAACATGGTGACTCGGAGAACCACAGTGCTCCGAGCAGACCTTCCCGAACCTTCTCTGTCCCATACCAGACATCCAAATGGTTTAAGGCCCATCACACAAATGGCATACTAGCCCAAATGTAGCTGTACAGAACTGAAACGACTCAGATGAACCAGGAAAGATAAAGCCAATCACTAAGTGTCAGTCACCAAAATCATTTAAAAAGAACCCGAAGTACACAAAAGAGCTCCATCCTAAAGGAAAGCCAAAGACTGGTCAGGGAAAGATATGGGAAGGCTCAAGCTTCCTAGAACATCCAAAATGAAGTACAAACACTCATTTCCCTGCTTTACCCAACAGAGCAGACGATGCTGGCTAAAGCAGGAGGCTTCAAAAACTCCCTGGAACAAAGCAATTCTAGAAGCTGTTTGGGGCCGGTCAACTTTTTGCTCTCCATTCGGAGTCAGCTTGCTGCCAATGGCTGCCACTCAAAATGTGTCTTTCCTCCAGGCTGGCTTGACAGCTGTTACTGAAGTTATCAAAGTCAGAGCCTGTGTCCTGGCAGCTCTGATTATCAGGCTTGACCACCCATCCTCCAGCTCCCGGAAGAATTCCGTCTCTTGTCCCTGGCCTTCTGCTTGCCACAGCTCCCCTCTCATTCACCTATGCCTGTGCCTTTCCACATACAGCTGTTCACAGATGCTGCCATTCCTGTCAAGAGATAAGGCACTGAAGACTCAGTATAGGACTAAATCACAGCTCTCTTCCCCAATCCCTGTCCATTCTTGCAGGCTCTGCTGGTGACCGCCAGGTCCGTGCCTCTAGCAGCCTGCTCCCATCTGTCACCACAGAGGAACTGTAGAGTGGCTCTGGTAAATGCTCAGGGTCTGGGAGCAGGCTTACAGAGTGCGACTCTTCAAAGCCACCAGGTATGTTCTCCCCCCAGGGAAAGACTGAGACAGTGACAATAACAATGAAGACTGCTTTAAATTTAAGGATCATGGCCTTGCTTAGCAAAGCAGACAAGAAAAATACACAACCACCCCAATTCACAAAATACCAGGGAAATACAGGAACACAAGGTTTGTGCAGAAGTCCAGACCAAGTCCTGGCTAGAAAATCTAACCAAAAATAAAACCAAATGTGACTGAGGGAAGAAGAACCAGGGGGTGGTGTGAAGGACCTTTCAGAGGACACAGTGAGCTACGACAACCTAGAGGGCCACAAGTGGTGTGCAGATACACCGAACAGTAGTGACCACGAAGGGAAACACTGGAGAGCAGGAGGGAGAATCACAGGCATCACAAGAAGGTGGAAGTGAACTTACTAGCCTAGGAGGGAGGCGCAGTCCCAGCTGTTGCAGGAGGCGGCCAAGGAGCTGGGCCCAAGGCTATGGGAGGGGACAAATCAAGTCTACTGAAGAGAAGTCCCAGGTCTTGGAGATTTCAGCCAATGAACACCAGGAAGAGCTGTTTAGCTCATGACTACCACAAGGAGGAAGTTACAAGAAGCCTGTTAGTGAAGGAGAAGTCTGGGGCAGGCCCCAAATGCTGGCGGAGTGGGAAGATACCGCTGGTGAGCTGTGCTTGAACGAACAGGGTGCTCCACAGAAGCCAACTGAGGAACTCCAAGCGGACGCAATGGAATGAGAATGGGCACAGACTTCCTAAGCTCTCTCTCTCTCTCTCTCTCTCTCTCTCTCTCTCTCTCTCTCTCTC
>CABHPH010125615.1:0-22967 GCA_902168325.1 Peromyscus nudipes
AGCGCGCGTGCGAGCGGGCGGCGGGGCCTGCGGAGGCCGGAGCATGGAGATCCTGCGCACCGGGGCCGGGGCTCGCGCGCACCGGGGCCGGGGCTCCGCGTCCTGCTGCAGCCAGTGGAGTAAGGCGCTCAGGACGGAGGGCGGCGAGCGTGGGCAGCGCGCTTGGAGCCTGCCTTTCTTTGTTCAGGTGGTTAGGGTGCCAGCAAGAGTAGGCGTTGTGTAGACAGTTAACGAGCGTTTCAGTTTCTGTATGCCTTTGTCACCCGCTTGGCTGAAGTCCTTCCCACATCTGAACGTCTTCGTGGTTTCACAAAACGGCCTGGTAAGGCTGGCCTCTCCGCCTTTCCCTGGCTGGCTCTTGCCAGCCTTCCTCACGTTGGCCGTCCGTCCTTTTGCTTTCGTTGATCTCTTTGGGTTTGGCTGCTGGTTAGGACAATGGAAGGACACGGTGGTGCCCAGGAACATGCCACCCTGCCTCATCTTCCCTGGTCTGTCGGAGAATCCAACCTATGGAACAACAGTTCATAGTGTCTTGTCCAGAGCCAGCGAGGTCGGAAAAACTCATTTCTCCACTCTCAGGCATCCCAGTGATGTACTTTCACTGCTCTGGCTGGAGACTCACTTGTCCTTCTATATTCACTTTGTGTCCCCAAGGTCCAGCACAACCCTTGGAGAAAAGTGAGCCATGATGCCGTGCTTATTGATGCTGTTTTTAATTTAACGCCTTATCATCATATGCATTTGGGTCTTAGTCTTGAGTCACTGAAATTTAAAGTATTTCCTGTAGGTTTTACTTCGAAGATGGCTCACAGTGACTAGGTCTATAGAAGGATATGTGAAAATGATAGTGGGTCGGATTTCTATTGTTGTACGCTCTCCCTGTGTTGGAATTTGCTGTTTTCCTTGACAATGCCAGTCTGCTCTGCCCCTAGTAAGGACAGATTATGTAGGGTTCTGTTTGTATTACAGAATCAAAGGAGTTATCTGCTAACGACATTCTATTTAAATCATTATCCTTGATATTTCAAGTTTTTAGCCCTTCCCTCTAGTAAGGATAATCTTTTTTGTAAGGGTACAAGTTGATTAATGTCTTCATCAGCTCAGTGTCTCTATCACCCCATTTGTTCCATGACCAATGCCTACCAAATGGGTCACAAACAATAGTCAGAATCCCGATATTTGGTTGTGCTTCTTACACAGAAGCACATAGGCATCACCCATCCACTTAGGGAGATTCCCATCTTGTAACTTGTATTTTGGTCTGGTGGGAGGCCCTGGGTTTGAACTCTGATATCACACACACAGAGAAGACATTTAATGGCCTCCTTATAATTAAAAGTAGCCAATACAGTGGATTTCGGAAGGCTGTTTTTCAAAAAGTGGTGCTAAAAGATATTACGTTGAGCCTGCCTGTTTTCCATTCTGTTTGGTGTAGATTACAATTGAGTGAAAAGAAATACGATTTGTAATGGTTTTATTTTTAAGATAGCACTCTTAGGTGGTATTTTTTGACATTTCTTTTGGCACTGAACGCCATATCTGAAGGTGAGGTTGGCTGTAAGGATGAGAAACACCCGTAGACGGGTGGTGTATCTCGGGTGGGGAGGAAAAATTTGGACAGTGTGTTGATGCTTATTGGTGTCTCTTTTCTCTTCTAGGACCAGCAGAGAGAAGAGATTCCATCTTCCAGAGGTCGCCACTGTCTGCCTCCCCACTCAGTCAACTTTTTTAGTGACACCTTCTTTGTCTGGTCCCTCACAGTGATTGTCACAAATTAACATCATTCCTATTGACATGAAATTTGAACCAGAGTACATATTTTTTTATTGAAAATTATCCTTGAGTTTGATAAACTCCCCAATGATATTCACTATTTTAAATTAACAAATTTATCACACTTTTGAGCCCTTATATCCTTAAATTAAAAAAAGATTTTTAATTTTTTTTATATTTCTTGTCTAAGTAGACACCTATAACAATGGAACTTAACTAAATATTCTTACATGGAGGGTTATTTAAGTAAGTTTCTTGAATTTCAAGAAACAATATTTTGTAGAATTTGGAAGCTCTATGATCTCATAATATGTACCATTTACCTTAAAATTTTCCCTTTAAAGTTCATCATGAGTTATTTTTGTTTATGCATGAAAAATTAGAGCTTAATAATTGAGGAAAATTAATGTTAGTACATAAGCCTTTTTATTTTTGAAATTTCTCTTGTGAAATGAACTACTCACATGCTCAAAAGTTAGAAAAGTATTCTTTGTGCTTAAATTATTTCCTCTTTGTGCTACTGTGGGACTTCACAAATCAGAATGGCCTTGGATTAAAACAGTGCCTAAATTCTCTCTCTTTTTTTGAGGGTTTTCTCTGAAGGCTCCTTGTAAGCCCCTCTTCTTATCACCCTGTCCAGAGGGCTTCCCCTCTTGCTTTTTTATCCCTTCCAGGTTGTAAAGGAAAGCTTCTTGTCCCTTTAAAGACCCATTTGTGCTGTCTCTGATGCCCTATACTGTCCTGTCCATATATATATATATAGAGAGAGAGATCTATATATATTTCATATATATGCATGCATGTATATATACTTTTTTCTAAAGTAATATTTGTTTGTTTGTGGCCTTGCAAATGCTATGTAAGTGCAAGAACTAGAGAAACCCTCAGTTTACAAAATATACTTATTTCTCTGAGACATGTGTCACAATGTCGCCCTGGCTGGCCTGAAGCTTTCTATGTAGGCTGGCCTCAAACTTGCAGAGATGTGACTGACTGCCTGTGCCTCCTGAGTATTGGCATTAAAGGCACGTACCACTATGCCCGGCCAAAATATACATTCTTAAACTCTAAGTATAACCAGGTTTATATCTGTTTTATCCGATTCCCTCAATGAAGCATATCTTAATGTAGGATCCCATAGCTAGAACTGAGGGAATCCGTAAACCTGGGAGGGAGGTCACTAACATCTGATCAGTTCAACATTTTTTTCCTTGTAAATGTCGGCAACAAATGACACTAATATTATCATCAGTCAATACTTGTGAGGTTACTAATACACAGAAATATTTTATCATCGTAATTGGTAAGCTACCACAAAACATCATCTATACTCATTACTTTGCTGTTATGGTACTTAATATAAGACTTACCCCCATGTGATCTCAATAAAACTGGCTTCCGTGGTAACTGTATTCACATTTGAAACCATTCTTCTGAGAATGTCTCCAAAGATTTCTGCAGATGAACCAGGGGTTCTCATGTTTCAACTTCTTTCTGGAAAAGTTGGTATATAAAACTACATGTTGTTTTTGGTCATTACTAATCCTTTGATTTGACTTTAGGCTTCTAAATTGACAAGCTACAAAATTGAGTTTGGAATGAATCATACATGATAGACCTTGCTTTGCTTTATTTTTTTATTTTTGTTGATTTACAAATACATGATTTTTGGTAAAATTGCTTCAAGGTTTGAGTGAAGTACTTAAGGTGGGAAATGAAATGCCTATAAAAAGGTCGTAAACTTAACTTTCATTACTATTCATTTACTTTAAACATACCCCACAAAAGGCTCCATACTATTGTGTTATTACATTATTAGATTTATTCCATATCTGACTTTGCCTTGGTTCCCTTGGATATTTTTAACGCAAGCTTCAAAAACCCATGTTGTGCCTCAAGGCACACAGTGATTAAGCTGAACTCGTGGAGACCTTAGAACTATTTATGGTGGTGTTAGGCTTTTTCATCTTTAGAGATCCTAAAGCAATTCACTGATGCTCCAATTATAGTTATAATTAAACTTGAGTTTGAAATAAGGATTAAGAGCTTGTCAAGTATCCAAATTAAATGCTCCATTGATCATGACTAAGGTCTATTTTCTGGTACTTATGGAGGAATATGTTGCTATACAAAAAGTTCGTTTTCTTGTTTATTGCTCTGCTCTGGTTTATTATACATTATACACAGTATTTGTTTATAGTAACCATAGTTTAAGAAAGTTACTTTTTTTAAAATGTAAGACAAATAAGCTCATAGAAATAGGGCTAACTGTAGACGACTGTCTTCTCATAATGCTCCAGGTTATGTGAATGTGTCTCCATTATTTAAGAGAGCTAGGAAGTAGAAACATTTTCATAAACTAGCCAGTCAACCCTTAGTCTTATTGTGTAAGGTCAAAGGACAGCGTTCTCATTATATACATGAGCCAATTCTGTATCTTTGGAAGCAATTACGTGGTTTGCCTAACCTCATTATGGCGCCCACTGTGAGCCAGGCTTACATCCAAGCCTTCTGGTTTCAGCTGAGTAGTTTTTATTGCACAGTGCTGCTCTAACACACACCCTGCTTTCTGCAGTGATTTACTGCTTACTGATAAAGTCACACTTAGTGGCTAGCAGTCCCAGATGCTCTGTGAGAGCCATGTCTAAGGGGTGAAGTTGAGTATACTTTTGATGTGGATCAATGACCACTAAAATTTTGACCAAATTGACATATTCCTGAGACTGAAAAGGATTTTAAAATGATGAAAATTGTACATTTAAGTTATAGTGGTTCTCAACCAGTGGGTCATGACCCCTCGACAGTCTTATATCAGATATTTACATTATGATTCATAACAACAAAATTACAGCTACGAAGTAGCAATGCAGTAGTTTTATGGTTGAGGTCACCACAACATGAGGAACTGCATTAAAGGGTTGCAGCGTTAGGAAGGTTGAGAACCACTGATTTAGAAAATTTGTTGTCTTAGAAACATATTATAGAACCTGTGAAACAATATTTTCAGTGGTATTTTGAAAGTTTATATCCTCATATATTAAAACAAAATTTTCATATCAGTTTTTAGAATATTAAATTTTAGTAAGACTAAATAATTACTCTTAGAATTTATGACAAATTTGAATCACTTTCATAATCACGCCTTTTAAAATACTGATGTTAGATTTTTCTGGGAAAAGTTAAGGCGTGTACTTAATTTTAAAAGGGAATTTCTTGGCAGTGGTCTTACAAATTTCAATTTAAACTGTTTTCTTTTGACAAAAGTAGCAATTTTTGTTTTAAAATTATTTCATCTAAGATGCTAAAGCACTGTTAAGCTTGGCTCAAACTGCTAAATGGAAGAGTCTCAATCTTTATTTCGTATTGAAATATAAAGATATTGTTGTTTACATAATTCACAGATGCCTTCTGTATTGCTTAGGGTTTCTATTGCTGGGAAGAGCCACAGCAACTCTTGGAAAGGAAAACGTTTAATTGTGGTACCTCGCTTGCAGTTCTGAGTTTAGTCCATTATTGCTATGGTGGGATGCAAAGCAGGATGCAGGCAGACATGGTGCTAGGGAAGGAGCTGAGAGTTCTTGCATCTTGACTCACAGGCAGCAGGAAGTGGTCTGAGACACTGAGAGGTATCTTGAGCATATATGAGACCTCAAAGCTCATCTCCACAGTGACACTCGTCCTCCAACAAGGCCACACCTCCTAATAGTACCACTTCCTTTGGGGGCCATTTTCTTTCAAGCCACCACAATGCCTGTCTTCTTTTGGAGTGTCCTTGCTCCACAGTAATGATATAAAATCATCATCAAAGAGTAGATGGAGAGGAACTGGGAGGAGTAAAGGGAGGGGAAACTTTATTCAGATTATATTGAGTGAGAAAAGAATCTGTTTAATAAAAGGGAAAAAAGAAACAACAAAAAAAGTCATCACATAAGTTGTTGGATCTTAAAACAACTATCATATTTAGATGTAGTAAAATAATTTTCTCAACTTCATTTTCATGTATTACAAAGTATAAACTAAATGAAAAACTTGAACTCAGTCAATATTTTTTCTCATAAATTGGAGCATTTAAATTGGGATTGCAGAAGGCTCCATTTATCCATAGCTTTACTTTGCATGACTTCAGTTACCTGAAAGTATTCCAGAAATAAGCATGTTTTAAATAGCATGCCATTTGAAATAGTATGACGTAATATTGCACCATCTTTCTTTATCCCATTGCAGATGGAAACCGTCCATTTGTTCAGAGCGTAATGCTGTTTATGCTACCTACACATTGTTTAGAAGCTGACTTGGCTATAGGTTGTGCTACAGCAGTACTTTTTTTTCACATATATACAGAGTTTGGGGCTCTTTGTGGTTTCAGAATCTGGTGGGAAGATGGGCTATTGTATACGTATACACATTTACTAAGGTTTCCATAAATGAAATTAAACTATAGGAATCTATCCTAACACTCCCATAAACTAGAAGTCTGATACGAAGTTAAGGTGGCGCCGTGCACCGGGTTTTGCTAGCAGTCCTGGGCATTCTTTGGGTGGTGTTTGCACTACTCCAGTCTTTCCCTGTTGTCACTTGGCTCTCTTCCTCCAGTGTTTCACGTGATGTCCTGTGTGTCTATTCTTGAAAGGTCAGCAGTCATACTGGACTAAGGATCGTCTCTGTTCTGAGAAGGGGTTACATCCTAGACACACAAGCAAAGACACACACAAAATGATCGTACTTCCAAATACAGTCATATCCACAGGGACTAGAATCGAGGAGTTAGCATATTTTTTCAGAAGGAACAGATTTATGCATGATATAATTTCAAAATTACCTGCATACTGAGTTACCACTTAATTAGTTCAGTGCTTTGGTTCCTGAGGGGTAAGTTTCTGTTTATAAGCTTTTCTTTCATTGATTGCAATTTGCCTAAAACTTCAAGGCAAAGGTGCCTTCTCTTTTTGGTCCACTTGTTGATTATATTGGTTAACAATTTTTATCAGATTTTAAATAAAATGTAACAGTTTTAGGTATAATAAACTGATTTTTAAAATAATTCTTCAAATCCTTATTTTTTCTGAAATCTGATTGCAGGCATTAAACAAGAGAGTGGTTATTCTATGAAAAAATATTTTTGTATTAGATTTAAATTTTATTCCTAGTTTTAAAATTTAATTATAACCATTATATTTATATGTACAATATGTGTTGTGTTATGGATTTATACTTCAGTTGATGGATTATTATAGTTTATTTTCTATAGTTATGAATAGCCTATGTATTCAATGAAGAATTTTGAGCACATTTAGTCATAAGTTTCTTCAAATTGCAAGGAACAATTTATACAAGGGAATGAATCCTGTTTTGGGAACAGTAGAGGCCCAAATCAGTGGCTCTTACCTGTAACTTTGAAGAGCCAAATGTAGATTTTCAACAAAACAAAGTTTATAAGCAACTTACAGAATAACCTGCCCCTCAAACCTGACAAGTCTTTGGATATCCAGTCTGTCTGCACAACTGTGTCTTGCCATCTAAGAAAGGAGAAGTGCAAATTCTAGAGGCAAAGGTAGTTGAATTTCACTTTAAGGTTTTTTTTAAACAACAATAACAACAACAACAACTACAAAATAAGTGAGGATATAAGCTATATTCTGGCAATATCTTCCACTTAGATTCACAAAGAGCAGTTTTGAATGAACAAAGGGTGTTGGCATCGACAAGATGGCAGAATAGGTCTTTTCAGTACTTCTCTCACAGAATCAATGTGAACAATCTTCCATAACTGAAAATACCTTTGTAAATACTGAGGAATCCAGTGAAAAAGTGAAGCGCCATGATATATCCTCAGAATAGAAAAAGGTGCATTGAAGAGGGTAAGAAGGATAATTTTATGTTATCTGTACAGTTGCCCATCCATCAAACTCCAGCGGAACAACATGGAGGATGGAGGATTGAAGGCAGCACCCAGCCTTGCTGCTAACCCCAGTAATATGCCTGGTGTCTTAGGGTCTCTGTTGCTGTGAAGAGACACTATGATCACAGCAATTCTTATAAAGGGAAAACATTTAATTGGTGGGGGGAGCGGCTTACATTATCATGGTGGGACATGGTGATGTGCAGGCAGACATGGTGCTGGAGCAGGAGCTAATACATCTTAACTTGCAGGCAACAAGAAGTGGTCTAACTAGGAGTAGTTTGAACATAGGAGACCTCAAAGCCCGCCCCCACAGTGACACACTTCCTCCAACAAGGCCACACCTACTTCAATAAGGCCGCACCTCCTAATCCATTCCCTATGAGCTTATGGGGGGCAATTACATTCAAACTACCAAATTCTATTTCCTAGCCCCCATAAGCTTGTAACAATATCATAATACAAAATGCATTTAGTCCAACTTCAAAAGTCTCCGTAATCTATCACTGTCTCAGCAATGTTTAACAATTCAAAGTCTCTTAATTGTAGTCCCCTATAAAAACAACCACAACAAAACGAGATCACACACTTCCAACATATAATGGCACAGGCTACACATTACCATTCTAAAACAGGGAAGGGAACATAGTAAGGAAGTATTGAACCAAAGCAAGACCAAAAACCAGCTGAGCAAACTCCCATCGCTGCATCTCCACGTCTGATGTCAAGATGCTCTTCAGATCTCCTTTCAGCTTTGTTGACTGCAGCACACTTCTCTCTCTTGAGCTGGTTCCACTCCCTGAGCAGCTTTCCTAGGTAGGTATCCCACAACTCTGGCATTTCCAACATCTTGGGGTCAGAAACATGAAGATAAAAATCAGAAACTTAACAATGAGAAAAATTAAAAAAAATACCAATCGTAAATGATGAAGTTTGCTGAATGATACAAAGAAGTTCCACAGAAATTTTGCAATAGTGTGATCAAGCAGGAGAAACAAGCAGTGAGCTCAAGGATAGGTTATCTGAATTTTCCCATTAGAGACACACAAGAAAAAATAAAGAAGAAAGTTTTTCAATCTTATGAGACTTGACACCTCCAAGTGAACCAAAATGCAAAATATGGAAATCTCAGAACATAAAAATGAAAGGAACAGAAATCTAAAAGAAATGACAGAAAGCTTCCTAAATGTGGGAGAAATCCTCTAAGTCCAAAGCCCCACATGTAGATTTTCTGAAGTAAAAGACTTTGAAAGCAAGAGAGCAACAACTCATTCCATCCAAAGGGACAAATGAAGCTCTCAGCAAAGGTGAGTCAGAGAGGAAGAAAGTCTTGAGAGTCTGTGCACAACCAGAAAACAGCATGATGCTAGTCAGTCCTTATTTATTTACTATCAGTGCAAATGAATTAAGCATTTAATAAAAAGGCATGAGTGCCTGCCTGGATAAACAAAAATGAGCTCCATTTCATTTGGTCTTTAAGAGACTTATTTTAATTATAAGGATAACATATGGGCTGAAAGTGAGTAGGAAAAAAGATTCCAGGTGGTGGAAACATGGTTGTATGAAAATAGACTTTAAGTAAAAAACTATTGAAGAGACAAAGAAGGTCATCGCATAATAATTGTGTCAATTTATCAAGAAAATAAAATGTATCCAACATTGTTTTTTGTTTTTTCCAGACAGGGTTTCTCTGTGTAGCTTTGCGCCTTTCCTGGAGCTCACTTGGTAGCCCAGGCTGACCTCGAACTCACAGAGATCCGCCTGGCTCTGCCTCCCGAGTGCTGGGATTAAAGGCGTGTGCCACCAACGCCCGGCCAAATGTATCCAACATTAAAGCAAAGATAGAGACCAATCTCTAAGGGACTTCAGTACTATACTTTGAACAATACATCATCCAAATAGGAAATGAAGGGAAACTAGTTTGGATAATACCTTAAACTAAATTAACCTAATAGCATATAAAATGTTTCCTATGTCAGCAGTGGAATACTTCTCAAATGCACAGGCTATATCCTTTAAGACATTTTTTAAAAATTAGTCTTCATAAAATTTTATTGTTTTGTTGATGTTACTGGTTTGTTAAAACTAGGTCTCAATAATTGGGTGAAATTGAAAATTTCACAAATAGAAATAAAATATAAAATTGTAATTAAAATAGAAATACTACACAGGAAGGATGCTAAGAGACTCCTGTGAATTGTTACATGGTAACAGATCACATAATCGAGAAAAAAATGAAATTTTTCTAGGAACATAAATCGCAATGGAAGAAATACAAAATATAAGCAATTTGATGAATAAAGAATTTGAATAATCAGTTTTTTTTAACATCAACAAACGATTCTAGGACCTGATTGGCTTCACTGATGACCATTATTAAACTTTTTAAGAAGTAATACCATATTTTCTTAATGCTTCCAAAAATTAGAAAAGGAAGAAATACTTTCACATTCACTTTATAAAACCAGCATTACTCTGATACCACAGCCAGGCAATACCACCACAGGAAAACAACCAGTGCCCTTGATGAACACAGATGTAAAAATATAATTCAACTACACATTAAAATCATGATCATGCCCTTTTCCTCTTCCCCCCTTGCTGACTCCACACCTCCTCTTTGGGACCTGAACCCTGTGGGAGCTAGACACTGCACCTACTTGTATGTAACACAGCAGGAACTCAAACATAATCATTTTCTTACCTCCCCTTTTCAGTTTATCTGCTATCAAACTGAGATGGTAATAACTGCCTCACAGGGCTGCTTAAAAGCTAAAATAATATAAAAGAAAGCACTCTGTCAAACGTAATGTGTACAGTGAAGATGTTATTTTTCTGCTACTTTTCAGTATTTAACATCTATTTCTTTTAAAAATTATCTTCTCATTTGTATCACATTTATTTATTTGTTTGTTTATTTGTTTAAGTTACTGGGGAGTGAGTATGAGTGAAGGTCAGAGAATAACTTGTAGGAGTTGGTTCTCTTTCCACCAAGTGGGTTCTGGAGACTGAATTCAAGTCTTCAGACTCAGCAGCAAGCACCTTTACCTGCTGAGCCTCTTTCCAGCCCAAATTTCTAAATGCTGATTGCTGAACCTCCTAGTTAGTCCTGTTTGAATTCACAGTCCTTCAAACTTGCAGGCAAGAGAGTAGTTCTTCACTGAAGCGGGCTACTGGAGGAGAGAAAGGAAAGAGAAGGAGGGAAGTGTTATGAAATGTTTTAATTATGTAAAGATGTTACATTTGTTTATGCTTGGGAATATTACTGTAACTGTGTAAAGGTGTGTTACATTTGTTTCTGCTGCCTTTGTTAATGGTGTAAAGATGTTACATTTGTTTACGCTGTATTTGTTTAATCATGTAAAGATGTGATGTATTTGTTTCACCTTGCCTGATAAGGCACTTGACTGGTCTAATAAAAAGCTGAATGGTCAATAGCTAGGCAGGAGAGGGACAGATGGGTCTGGTGGGCAGAAAGAATAAAAAGGAGGAGAAAGAAGGGAGAGAAGGAGGAGAGAACAAGGGAGAAAGAGAGAGACAGGGCCAGAAGCCAGGCAGCTGCCAGCCAGACACGAGAAGCAGTGAAAGTTAGATATACAGAAGGAAAGAAAGGTAAGAAGCCCCGATGCAAACCATGGATGAAGAGAAATAGGTTAAGTTAAAAGAGCTAGCAAGAAGCAAGCCTAAGCTAAGGCCAAGCATTCATAACTAATAATAAGTCTTCGTGTCATGATTTAGGAGCTGGTTGGTAGCTTAAAAAACAAAACAAAACAAAACAAAAACCTTGTTACATTCAACTGCACATTAACAGGATTGTGTAAATAGTACATTGGATTTATCCCTGAGATGCAAAGATGGTTCAGCATAGCAAATAAATACATGTGACACACCACATTAATAGAATGGAGGCCAGACATCATAACTGTCTCATTAGATGCAGAAAAATCATTTGGAAAAAATTAAGTGATTATTTATGATATTAACTCAACAAATTAGGTATAGTAAGAATTACCTCAGCACACTAACCTTATTTTAATACACCCACAGATTAATGCTGAAAAAGCTGCAGGCTTTCCCCTTAAAATCAGAAAGAAGGCTGGCCTCACTTCTTCTTAATATAGTATTGGAAGTCTAAGCCAGAGCAATTGGGCACGTGAAGGAAAAGAAAGTTCAGATTAGAAAGAAAGAATAATTCTCATGTGTAAGAGGTGGGGGGACAGAGAGACAGAGGGAGATAGAGATAGACAGTCATGGACTTAAATGTAAAAATCTCCAAAACCTGTAAGCAAATTTAGAAAAGGAACATACAAAGTCAGCATACAGAAATCAGTAATTTTTTTGAAAAATAGCAAAGTATCTTCATTTATAAAGCACAAAAATTTAACATAGGAGGTCAAAGACCCAGACATTGAAAACTTAAAACACCAATGAAAGGGTTTGAAGAAAAACAAGG
This sequence comes from Peromyscus nudipes, assembly GCA_902168325.1. Lineage (NCBI taxonomy): Eukaryota > Metazoa > Chordata > Mammalia > Rodentia > Cricetidae > Peromyscus > Peromyscus nudipes. The sequence continues at coordinate 12,126 of CABHPH010125615.1, forward strand.
TGGAAAATATCTCATGTGCATCAACCATCGAATAATATTCAAATGCCCACACTATCTGCAATTATCTACAGAGTCAACACAAGTCCCGCTAAAAATTCTAAATTTATGTCCATGTTCTGAAAAATTAATACTAAAACGCTCACACTATCTGCAATTATCTACAGAGTCAGCACAAGTCCTGCCAAAATTCTAAAGGCAATTTTCCTGGAAGTAGAAATTCCTAAAATTTAAGTAGGACCATAAAAGACCTTCCTTGAATAGCCAAAACACCTTTGACCTCAAAAACAAAGATGAGAGTATAAGACTACCTAATCTTGATACATAATACTAATCTGTAGTAATCAAAATTGAAATGTAATGATATAAGTAGATATGTAGATCCATTGATGGAATATGGTGCTTGGAAATAAACCAATAGAATTATAGTCATAGAATGCACAGCTTGCTAGAATCTTTGGGATAGAGCGAAAGCCAATGTAAGGAGAAATTCGTAACTGTGAATGCTTGGATTAAAACATTGAGATTACCTCAAATAAGTAATCTGATGATGCACCTCAATATCTTAGAAAAACAACAATCCAAACAAGACCAATAGATGCCAAGAAATAATAATAAAATGGAAACTAAATGGATGATATGTGGAATCAACTGAAAAACCCGTAGCCAAACTAACAAAAAGAAAGCAAGAAAGAAGATCCAAATTAATAAAACTGTAGATGAAAGTGAGTACTACAGATTATAATAATATCTCAAGAATCATTGGGGTGTACTTTCAAAATTTATATTCCAAGCAACTGGATAATGTAAAAGAAATTGATGAATTCCTACATATGCAACCTACCGAAATTAAATCAAGGAGAAGCAAACATATTAAACAGAACCATAAGGAACTCATTAGATTGAAGCAGTAATAAAAACTCTGTCAACAAAAGTTCAGGATTCATTGCAGAATTCTATCAAACCATTAGGGATGAGTTAACACCAATGTTCTCTTGAACTGTTTCATAAAATGGAAAGAGAAAGAACACAGCCAAACTCATCCATGAAGCCAAATTTGCACAAAGACACAACCTGAAAAAGGAAATTGTAGATCAATTTCCTTAATGGACAAAGACACAAAATTTCTCAATAAAATAGGTAAAATGAATTCAAGAACACATTAAGATGACATCAAAAACGAGCTGGTTTCAACAAAAGCAAGTTGGGTTCAATATATGCACATTAATATATATATATATGTAATATTATGTGTAAGACTGTATTCATATCTTTAAGGAGGGAAATCACATTATTACTTTAATGCAGAAAAATCCTTTTATACATTTCAGTTTCCCTCCATGATAAAGCCATGAATGAAATAGAGATAGAAAGAACCTATCTTAACATAGCAAAGATTATTATATGAAAAAACCATAGGTAACATACCGAATATGGAGGAGACCTTTAGTCTTCTAAAATATGTAATGAAACTAGAGTGTCTACTGTCTCAACTCTCACTCAGCATAGTGTTCAGAATTTTAGTTAGGGAAATAATACCAAGAGATAAAAGGGATATAAATAGGGAAGGAAGAAATCAATTTATCCCTATTTGCAAATATCATTTTATACTTAAAAGACCCTAAAGGTTCCCCCAGAAACTATTAGAATTGATTAAATATTTCTAACAAACTAATAGAGTACAAAATCACTTTTGAGAAACAGTAGCTTTTCTACATAACAGTAGTGAACTTGAGAAAAAACAGAAATCACAAAAACCACATTCATAATAGCTTTTTTTTGTTTTGTTTTGGTTTTTTTGTTTTGTTTTGTTTTTTGTTTTTTCGAGACAGGGTTTCTCTGTGTAGCTTTGCGCCTTTCCTGGAACTCACTTGGTAGTCCAGGCTGGCCTCGAACTCACAGAGATCCGCCTGGCTCTGCCTCCCGAGTGCTGGGATTAAAGGCGTGCGCCACCACCGCCCGGCTCATAATAACTTTTAATAAACTTTCTAAATAAACTTAACCAAAGAAGTATAAGACCTCTAAATTAAAAGTTGAAACATTGAAGAAAGAATTTGAGGACATTGGAAGATGAAAAACTCTCCCAGGCTCATGGGTTAGTAGAATTAATCCTCTACAAACAGTTATATTAGCCAAAAGCAAAAAGCCCTTCAATATCCTAATGACAGTCTTCATTAAACTATAAAACCCTTATGAAACTGTAAAATCCACATGGAAGCAGAAGACCCTGAATCACAAAAGCAATTTTTATGCAGAAGAGCAATACTGAAGACATCACAATATCATCTCAAATTATGTTACTGACTGAGCCTTACTAACAAAAACCATGTAGCACAGGCACAGAAGTATCTACATAGACCAGTTGAATAAAACTGAAGAACATAAACCCACACAAGTACTGCCATCTAATATTTTGAGAAAGGTACCAAAAACAAAAAGAAGAAATGTCATCTTTAACAAAGGGTACTAGGAAAACCGGGTTTCCCCCTGTAGATGAACTTTTTAAAAAATGATCAAAAATGGTGTGAGATCAGGGACCTTGGAACTTCTAGAGGAAAACACACGTGAAACTTTAAGAGGCAGAGATAGGAGGCTCCAGGGTAAGTTCCAGCTCAATTCCTCCAAGTCCTGTGTCCAAAGTTAAGATGTTTTCAGCAATAGGGTCTTTGTAGCTGAAGTTTTCTCTGGTCCTGCTTGGCTCCCACTGCCCTGTGGCCACTTGGACCCAAGTAAACACACAGAGGCTTATATTAATTAAAACTGCTTGGCCATTAGCTCAGGCTAACTATTGACTAGCTCTTACACTTAAATTAACCCATAATTCTTATTTATGTTTAACCATGTGGCTTGGTACCTTTTCTCAGTTCTGCCTTCACATCTTGCTTCCTCTGTGTCTGGCTGACATCTCCTCACTCAGCCTTTCTGTTCCCAGAATTCTCTTCTCTGCTTAGCCCGCCTATACTATACTTCCTGCCTGGCTACTGGCCAATCAGCGTTTTATTTATCAACCAAATCAGAGCAATACACATTCACAGCATACAGAAAGCCATCCCCAGTAGGTCTTAGCTTCAATTCTAAGAGACAACAATGGGCAGAAATAGCTTGTATTGGTTTTGACGTCTCTTGAACTCCCCTGATCAAGAATAGCATGCCTGGTACTAGGGTTTTTCATGGACAGTGTGTGGCCTTGGGGACCTTATCACTCCAAGCAGTGTAACTTCCTTTAAATTATTTATATGTGCATACACACACATATATTTTTAAGTAAACAGAAAATAATCATCTTTAATGTCCCTTATACCTCTTCCTCTCTTCCTCTCTGTTTTACCTTCCCTCCACTCCCCAGCTAAGAACCCTCCTGTTTTTCTAATGTTCCCTTAGAGAGAACCCGTACCATACTGTGCCCCTCGTCACAGGTCCCCTCATCGTGATCCTTTTTATTCTGTTTCTTTGGCAATGCACATCACCTCAATAAGGCCTGCACAATGACAACCATAGTTGACATGTTAATGTGAATGGGGGAACCTCATAAGGCCTCAGCTCTAGATGAAGGCAGTTAATTAATGGCTGCTAAGAGAAGGAGAATCAGTCTCCTCCATGGGTGAGCCCCATGATAGGTTACCCAATCTCAAGTAGTCAGTCAGTCCTAAATGTGTAACACTAAATAGACTCAGTAGGTTGTACTTATTATGTTTAAATATAAATGTATGAATAATAATTAAAGAAGAGGTTATGAATTTGAGAGAGTGGAGAAGCATGGGAAGAGTTGGAGTAGGGAGAGAGTGGGGTGGAAATGATGTAAATACAGTACTTACGTATGGAATTCTCAAAAAAAATATAAAAAGTACTTCAAAGCCCAGAATGTTCCAGAAAGGCTCCAAGGGCAGTGGAAATAATTCCCAAAACTGAAAAGTGGGATTCTATGAAATTGAAAAGCCTCTACATAGCCAAGGAAGGAACAACCAGAGTGAAGAGAGAGCTTACAGAATGGGAAAATGAAGCTGTACTTCAGATATAGGACTAATACCTAGAATATATGAAATTAGACACCAAAACTTCAAATGAGCTGTTTTTTCTCTCTGTTGCATCACCCATAAAATAACACAGGGAAGGGAGTGGGAGCCTTTAGTGTCTTGTAAAGGCACTAAGATCATTTACAAAGGCCCTGACCGTGGCCTGATCTGTAGAGGGCACGAGGTCCTCTGCTCACAGATAAGCAATAGGGAGACCAGGAATGTTAAACACATAGGGCTGTTCCTTCAAAGGAAGAGGTGTATGACCTGTTTTCTGCCCAGAAGGCTGGGAGTGGATGTGATTAATAGCCCAGTGACCTCTGCACTGTCCCTATGGCAAGGCCACTTATGGCTCCCCCAGAGTCTTAGTTTATCTCAGTCACCCTCCCTAGACACTTATCTCGAGCACAGTTTCTCAGCCAATACTACAACCCGTTTTTGTGGGACCTGTAACATGTACTTTACAAACGGGAGCAGAGATGGTTAATAACCTGGTGGCTTTTACACTGTCTGTATGACTGAGACTGCACCAGATCCTCTCCAGAACCTTGAGATGTCACATGTAGTCAACCCATAGAACCCATCTTTATGGAAGAGGTCACATGTCCTTTGAAAAGAGTTTCAATATAATCATGTCTTGAGCTTTGTTGTACACATGCAATTGAGTTAATTGTCACCAGGGAATCTTCTTTTCCCCCCGATTGCACTGTACTTAAATATGCCTAAAATAAACTGCCCAGCGTCAGACTCTCAAAGTTTGAACCAGCTCCGGTTACTGAGTTATGTTGAACCAGACTTCCTTCTTGCCTCATGTGGATCATTACTCTGCTGGCCATGGTGTTTGCAGAGACCCCCACACTGATCTCCTCCCAAAGCCCCCCTCCTAATCTCAGAACTGAGAAGTTTAGAATTTCACCATAAATTTGGGGTAACATAAATACATTCAGTCTAGAACAAGCTGATTATAAGGCAGATGTACAAAAAAAGTTAATAACCCTTTGCAAAAATCATTAGTATTATTTATGAATTTGAAAATGAGTGTCAGATGTTGTTAGAAAAGTCAAATTTTGGATGCCCATAGTTGTTTTGAATATTTTTATTTTGTGTGTCTTTGCCTACATGCATGGTTGAGTACCATGTGCAGTGACTGTGGAGGCGAGAAGAGGGCCACTGCTCCTCTGGAGGTAGAGTTCCAGTCAGTGTGAGACACCATGTGGTGCTGGGGGATGAACCTTGTCCTTCCTCTGCAAGAGCAACAGAGCCATCTTACCAGCCCCCACAGTTGTTTTGAACATTCTTGTCCCGTACGTTTATTCGGTTGAATGTTCCTTATTGGCTTTTTTAATATTATACTTAGTGTTTTGTTTCCCACAGACATGAAGCCATTATCATCTCAGGAACTGAAATGGCCAAACAAATCCAAAAAGAAATACAGCAAGGTGTGGAATCATGGATTGCTCTTGGGAACAGGAGGCCCCACCTCAGCATCATTTTAGTGGGAGATAACCCAGCAAGCCACACCTACGTCAGGAATAAGATAAAAGCTGCTTCCGCTGTAGGTGGGTATGTGTGTGAGCTGTAAATGTTATTAAATGTTTCTGTTATCACATAAAGTTACACAATCATGATTGATAATTATCAAATAAGCACCATCCAAATAGCATGGACCATTGTTATTATTAGAGATTATTCAGTTACCCAAGCTTATATGAATGTCTTACTGTTTTCAGGTTTCTTAGAGAATTATTCAGTGTGATTTCATATTTTATGGACTAGGCAATAGGATTCTTTGCTTTTAAAGAGCTTTGTATATTGCATCTGCTTTAACTGAATCATAAACTTCCCTGATTTCCTGTCTCACTTGGTTTCTTCAAGTCTACTCAGAGGGCTTTTCACAAATCAGTGCAAGCTGTCTTCTGGAGCAGTAGCCAAGTGATGCCTAGGAATCAGGAGAGAATTGCTGTTCTGACAGAAACCCCCCCTCCGGTGACTAGAACACTGACTCTGTCAAAGGGCTGTCCTTCCAGTAGGAGGATCAGAGGAGACCAGAGACACACTGGGGGAGACAGCCACAGAACATTCCAGTGACCTTCTCTGCCTGGCTTTCTTCCAGGTATCTGCAGTGAGCTCATTCTAAAGCCCCAGAGCATTTCTCAGGAGGAACTTTTGGATATCACCGATCAGCTGAACATGGACCCAAGAGTCAGTGGTATATTAGTTCAGCTACCACTTCCAGGTACATGATGGATGCTCTTTTGTGTATTTGGTTGGGCAGGAGAGAAGGCACATCATGGCATTGGAGGCAATTTATAAAACATACTCAGAAGAGGACTGACTGTAATCTTAGTGCTGTAGTAACAGCTAACAGTTTCTTAAGGATTTACACTTACGAGATGAAAAGCTGTGAATAGAAAACTTAGGTGTGGGCAAGACATATGTGTCTGTTCAGCCGGGCGCAACCACAGCTGATTGCAAGCTGAAGGCAGGTGGTGCTCCTGACACACAATGGGGAAAATTAGCGATTTTTCTGTGTCTCTTAATGATTTTGTTCAGGTATTAAAAACAATCTTATTGTGGTTTGTAAATACATAGTGACATAAAAACTAGTGTGACCAGTATTTATCCACAATAGTATCTTTTAAAACGTTAGACACAAGAATTAAAGTGTCTATTTTTTTGTTGGTTTGTTTTAGTTTTTAAATAAAACCGTGTCAAGAGTGGTTTGCATAGTGATCAGTGGCTCGATGTGCAACTGATGTTGCAAACACCTTTTCAAGGGCAGGATGAACTGATTGGCCAAATTCCTTCCTACGCAGTTTATCTTTTACTTGCACATTCAATATCATGGATATTGATGAGAGTTCCTTAATGTGAAGTTTGAGCAGGTGTTGCTTCCTTTGGGATTCTGTCTTGCTTTTCAGCATGGTCCTGTCCCTTATTTCTCCCTGACCCTCACTCAGTTCCCCACTTTACAGGATGCAGTGTTAACATTCCAGTCGGTTAGCATGCCCCCATTTACATTCAGGTTGAATTCTCTTGGAGTGACTTAATATTCTTATTTATGTAGGGTTTTACAGCTTAGTTCTTACCATTGCTTCATGCAGGCAGAGGTGTCTCCTGCCTCTCCCTGCTGTTTACTGTTTTTTCTGATCTACTCACAGGCATTACATTACACTACATTATCATCTCTTGTTTATTTACCTTTCATATTTATAGGCTAACCCCCTTGGTCTCTTCTATACTTGTATAGTGTCATGTGGGTGTCTTCTATACTTGTATAGTGTCATGGGATACATGAGAGGACACACTTTATGTCTATATTTGAACTGAATAAGAAATATTTAATTCCCAATCAGGTCTTTGAAAGAAATACATAGTTGGCCAATGATAACATGCTCGACTATTATGTGACTCATATTTCTTGGATGTGACGCCCCAAGCAAAGCAAAAATAGTGAGAAAATATCAAATTTAAAAACTGATCCACGGTAAAGAAGTCATCAGAAGTCATCAACTTCTTTACTGATGAAGAGACAACATTGTAGAATGAGAGAAATTGTTGTGAACCATACAAATAATAATACATTAATATTCAAAATACAGTCATCGTAATACAACTAAACAGCAAGAAAACAACCTCCTTAAGTGTTTTTAAAGGATCTGCATGTGAAATAAACCACATACAGAGACAAATATTGAATTATACCACTAATATGTGGGATTAAAACATGTCAAACTTGGCCAAGCCTAGTGTACTTGGCATTTGGAGGCAGGAGGGTCAGGACTCTTTGGCTACATAGTGAGTTCAAGGCCAGCCCAGACTACATGAGATCATGTCATGAACACAGAAACAAACAAGCAAGCATGTCAATCTCACAGAAATGTACCATAGAATGGTGGGTACAGGGGTTGAGGATTGGGGAGTGTCTATGAAGTCCTGGACAAAGAATTTAATACTTTGGTTAGATATGACCAGTAGCTTCTAGAGACCTATTGTACAAAATCATGAGGTAGTTATAACATATTGCCACAAAAGCAGATTTACATATTCTTACCACACAAAAGGAAATATATGATGTGTTGATTGATTTAGCCATTACATGAAATATGCACGTGGTAGAGCATCATATTACATATCACAAAATCACATATAACTTCCATAATTAAAATGTTATAAAGTTATTTTCCAAACCACTCTATTTCCTTCGTCCCAGTTTCTAAGTACATTCTATTTAGTTTGTCCTAACAAAAGCACATTTGTATCTACATGTTGCCTTTGTGACCAATGTTTACTTGGTGACTTTGTTACTAATAGCCACTAGATGGCACTGGTTATCTGTCTGTTCTACAGACAAAACACTTGCAGAGTAAGAAACAGGTAAGAGGGACCTCAGCAGATGTGAGGGTGGTCTGAGAGAAGATGCCAATAATATGTATACAAGATCCCAGTGGTCAGCATCCACTGGACTAAGGTCTCTGTTATATGACGATTTTCTATTTACTAATTCAGTTTGAATCCTCACAGTCATCCTGTGGGGGTAGAGCCGTCGTGATGGGTATTTGCTGAGAAGAACACGGAGGTTGAGTCCCTTCCTTCTGAGTAACCGAGTCTGAATCCAGGCAGACTGATCCCTCATGCTAATATTTTAACCATAGTTGATACATTTTCAGGTTATCAGTATAAGCTAATGGATAATGTAAATGTTTGAAGTGTATGCATTCATGTTATACCTTTTACTATCCGGAGAGACAGTGATGTTGGAAGAGGTGGGTTTTATAGGGAAATTGTCTGGACTTGAGTCTTGGCCCTGCCATTCACTGGTTATCTCTTGGTCTCAGTGTCTCCATCTGGTAAGAGAAGAAAAGGCTGCCTGCTTCGTAAAGAATTTTTAGCATTAAATAAAATAATCAGCATAAAGGAGGACTTGCACAGGATATTAATTTTAAATTCCGATTTATTTCGTGAGGAGAAGTCAATCTGATGTTGTTTGTCTTTTAGATTTAGGTTTTCAGAAAAGACACCAAAGGAATAATAGGTACAGGAACCAGGATGAAACTGAAAACAGGTTGGAACAGGAGTAGAGATGGGTTAATAGATTATTTGTGTAATGGGTAAATATAGGTTATTGTCAAGGTGATAGCTTTTGTTTTTTGGTGACAGATTTGGACATACTTAAGTTATGATGAAAAATAGAGAATTCACTGAAGTTTGGGTATTTTGGGGTTGATAGCAAGACTGTGTCATAAGAGGGCTGGCTCTGTCGGTTAAGTGCTGTGCAAATGTGACAGTCTAAGTTTGGGTCCCCGGTTCCTATGTAAAAGGCTGAGCATGACAGTGCTTGCCTATAACCCTAGCGCTGGGGAGGCAGAGGCAGGAGGACCCATGAGGCTTGCTCGCTAGCTTATCTTGCCAAATCTGCACGCTCCTGTTCATTGAGAATATACTTCAAAAGGTGAGGAGGAGAGTGACAGGACAAGACACCTAATGTCACCTCTGGCTTCCACACATATGAACCCATACACATACGTGCAACACACACACACACACACACACACACATGCACACACACAATACACTAAAAATGAGTATCAACAAAAATAAATTATTATGTCAAAAGCTGTGAATTGTGGTTAATTCTTTTAAAAACAATATTTTGAGAAGAAATTTTTGCTTCAAATAATTTTGGCATTATTTCTATAATCCCATCTCACAATGTTATTTATCTAAAGTTTCGTAGGTAACTTTTTACCTACAAGGAAAAAGGCAGACAACTGTCCTGTAAATGGAACCTATTTCCACTAGATGGCAGCATTGAGCAAGCACCGTTTACAACTATATTAGTGCTTCATGGGGACAGTCAGTTACTGAGACAATTTATATCTTCCAGGGATTTCTTTATCTCTGTAGCCACTAATGTCTCTTTCCATGCATGCCCAGGTGAAACCATCCGGAGGGTGTTTTTGTTGTCCAAGTTTATAGACATGTCTTTTGAGATGACTTCTCAAAACAAAAACAAAACAAAATAAAACACAACCCCACACAAAAACAACAAAACCACTTCAAATTAAGGAATTTCAAAAACAACAGTAATATTCTGCATTTCTTCTCATCTTTTGCTTTTTCCTTTATCATCTGTTTTTTGAGTGTATTCATCTTAAAATGTTATTTGCATGGTGTATATTTCTTTTTAAAAAATCTTTTTTTTTTACACACTGAGTAAATCCAATATTTAATATTAATTTTAGTTTACACATGGAAAAATAACTTCACAGGGCTAGACACATAAATTGTGTCATGGCATAAAAATCTTGATGATCATATTTTGTTGGTTTCAAATATAATTTTTTTACTTTTATTTTTTTCTTTCATTTTTCTTTATTAAGAAATTTTCTACTCACTCCACATACCATCCACAGATCCCCCCTCCACCCTCCTCCCACACCCCAGCCCTCTTTCCCAAGCCACCCCGCATCGCCACATCCCCCAAATCAAGGTCTCCCATGGGGAGTCAGCAGAGCCCAGCTCACTGAGCCTAGGCAGGTTCAAGCCCCTTCCCACTGCACCAAGGCTGTGCAAGGTGTCACACCACAGGCACCGGATTCCCAGAAGCCTAACCACAGACCAGGGACAGATCCTGATCCCCCTGCCTGGGTGCCCCCCAAACAGTTCGAGCCAAACAACCGTCTTCCGTATCCAAACAAACAGTTGGTTCTTTGAGAAAAAAAAAATCTTTTAAAAAATTTGTATGAGCCACACTAAATGGACTAAGCAGGCTGCATTTACATATGTATTCACTTATAGATACATGTATTCACTTATAGATACATGTAAC
>CABHPH010125617.1:1275-25565 GCA_902168325.1 Peromyscus nudipes
CCTTTGAAGACAATGTCACAGCAGTTGGGAGCTGAATCTGCAGGTGCTATTATGAAGAAGATCTGCAATGAGAATAGATCAGACCTGTGATGTCATTTTACACATGTTTGTATTTGAGTGGAGAGCAAAACATAGGCCAGAGGTACAAGTGAAGGACAGACATAGAAGTCTCACTTGTAGCTCCAGAAGCAAATATATATATATATATATAACTTTTAGGAGGCTTTTATTTCCATAGTTAGAAACTATTTCGGTTACCAAAAGAAGTGTCTGGCAAGGAAGAATATAAAATATAAAATATAAAATGAACTAAGAAGAAAGTATAATTTTAAAACAATGTAAAAGTTAATTCTAGACATAAACCTAAAGCATGGGTTGGGGAGAGATTCCCTCCCACCGGAGGCAGGGAAGAGAGCTGACCATGGGGTCTGAAAGGCAGGAGAGCTGCTCCTGCCCACCACCAACTGCAACCCTTGGGAGTGCAAACCCTGTATATCATGTGGGCAGCACAACAGAGCCAACCCCATTGGCAGAGGTGTGGGTGAGCCCCCTCTGAAGTTGTGAGCATGGGAGAGCTGTCCCCATTACTCATCTATCATGTAGTGGTATGGGTGGGGGAGAGATGCCTCCCCACCAATCAATGCCTGAAGCAGATAGGAGAGCTGGCCCTGAGGTCATAAAGTTGGGAGAGCTGCTCCTGTCCCTCACCAGCTGCAACACTCAGGAGAGCAGGCCCTGCACCGCACTTGGGCAGCACAATAGAGCAAACCATATTGGCAGAGGTGTGGGTGAGCCAGCCCCAAAGTTGTGAGCAAGAGAGAGCTGCAGCACTCGGGAGAGTGACTCCTGTGCAATGCCTGGGCAACACAGTAGAGTTGACTCTGAAGGCATAAGTGTGAGAGATTCAACTCTAAGGACATGAAAACAGAAGAACTGGCCCTGGGTCTTGCTCACTGCTGCAAGGGGTCAACTCTCCAGGCCAATGCAGGGAGCTCACCCTGGTGGTAAATAAGGACAAGGGACAGCTGGCAAGCTGACCAACCCTGCAACCACTCAAGCCCAGAACCAGAGTTATGTGTTGGCCTACCCCAACATCCACCCCATCTGGGATCTGCTGGAGCACAGGAAGGGACCTCCCCTGCAGACCCAAAGTTGCAGGATATCCACAACACAGGGCAACAGCTGAATAACCAAGAGGAGTTCCAGTGAGGGCGGAGCATAGATAGTGTAATAGAAACCAGAGGCCTTAAATCAGACCAATGAGTCTTTGCAATGAACACTTGCAAGCAAAGATATATGGACAAAAGGTTTTATTGCATGACTCACTATGTCACACTACAGATTCTATGACAAGATTGATTTTTTTTCCTTCTCTATTTTTTTCTTTTTTCCCATAAATTTTATTTTATTTTTTGGGAGAGGTTGCAAGGGCAGGGGATGAATATGAAGGGATGGAAAAATGAATGGAATAGAGATACATGAGATGAAAGACATAAACAATAAATAAAAAGAAGGAAAAATAAAATGATAAATAAATAACTTTTTTCTCTTATTTTTCTTTCCATTAATAATAATAATATTATAATAATAATAATAATAATAATAAATAAAAATAAAGCAATGTAAAAGTGAATCCTAGGTATAACCCTGAAGTAAACTAAAATAGAATTACTGCCAAAGAATCTCATAACTGTTAAGAATCTCACTAATTATGTTTTATTTTACATAACTGAAATGAAAATTATTGCTCAATTTGATGAGGACTCAAAACATTGGGTCAGTGAGATGGTTCTTTGGATTAAGGGTACCTGTTACACAACCAGGTGGCCTGAGTTTGATTCCTGCTACCCAGGTAAAATGGGAGGAGAGAATTGACTCCACAGAGTTGATCTCTGACCTCTATCTACTTACTTGCCATGGTACATGACCTACACACACACACACACACACACACACACAGGCACACACACACATATAATTTTAATTAATAATAATTAAAATTAAAAGGAAATGATTGAGCATATCCATCAAGGGAAAAAAGTCTGTGTTCACAAGGTAAGTCTTATAACCACTGGTTTTAAAATTTGGAAAATTTTTCACAGTTATCTGTTAACCACATTTATCCCAAATGTCCACCCAGAGTAAGCCTGGGAAAATAGCTAGCACTACAGAAAATGCTGCAAAAAGGTTAGCAGTAGTCCATGTTCATATCATTCAAATATCAGTCCTCTTCTAATTTCTCTTCTGTCTGCTCGATCCTGTACTTAGGGACAGAGAGTAAGGTCCTCAGGCATGTAGACATTCCAGGGCCATATGTTTCGTACAGTCAGAAGTTATCACTGAATCCTTATTGAGTGAATCAATACAGATAATGAGTATTATTTCAGATGTCAATTGTTTTTAATGAACATGGAGACACTGTATCAAGATATGAAATCAATTCATAATTTAATTAACTTTCAACTCCTCTGCAGATAGTTACTTTGAAAATACCCACGTGAAACTATTTCTTGGAGACCAGAGTTGAGTTAAGGACACGGCAATGAAACCTCAACTTAATGAGATAAATGTCTTAATGGGAGATAAATAAAACTAAGAGAATTGATTCAAGCATTTGGTTTACAATATTTTGTGTGCAGCTGGTTTCAATTTTGAAATTATTAATAATCTCAAGGCTGAGTACATTTCAGTGGGTGCCCACATGTATTGTCACAGAAGAACAGGCAGGAAATGCAGACTGAAAGGTCTGGGGACATGGGAGGACAGAAGCATCATCTGTGCCTTATTTCCCAGACTTTTCTTTTCTTTTCTCTGCCTCCTGCTCTCTAATTACATCCAAATGGCTCCCTCATTTGTTTTCCTGGCCACTCCATCTGAGGCATACTGCCAGCAATCCATGCCATCTCGTTCCGGCTTCTCCCTTCCTTATTTGCATTGCTAACCTATGGAGAGTTGCAAAACCATAGGACTTATCACTTATGTCTTACACCTGCCGTACTACTTCAGGTAGACACATAAGAATTTATTAAAGAAAAAGAAGTTTAAGATAGTGGAAAAAAATGAGAATGGACACAAAAATCAAGTATGGGTAGATCCTACTTCATGAAAATATAAGTAAAGAAGATATCTTCTTCTAATAGAAGTTTATGACTACCTTAAACATTATACAGAACCATAATTTCAGGGAGTCCAAGCTGCTACAAAATTGATATAAGAGCAGATAAGTAAAAAATGGATTTACTTTCTCTGGAGGGTTATTAGTCGGTGTGTTTACACTTAAACATGGACACACTCCTTTGCTTTTGCACTTCCACTTCTAAAGTAACAGACAAAGCCACTAAGAATTAAAATCTAACAAAAATCTGGCTTCTCTATATAAGCTTACTTACTGCAGAATGATGAGTAATGAGAAAAGCTTATTCAATTTCCATTCATGCATGATAGGTTGAGTAAATTAGTGTGTGTACCCAAAATAAACTATAAAAACAATCTTCTCTGATTTTATAAAAACATATGCAAATCACAAGCCACCTAACAACTTCCCAATGCTCTGTATCACTTCTGTAATAATAAGTGATCTTATTTTTCTCACATTAATTTATTTTACCTTTGAGAAATACGTCCCATCAATCTAGAACAAAGAGTCCTTAAGCTGGTGTATATTCAACAGGAATATGTATAGAAAACAGAACTAGCATCAGATAGGAGAGTAAAGTGCATATAACCAAACATTTTGAATATTATGAAGGAGTTGTCCTAAAATATATACAGATATTAGAATCCGGCAATGCTAGTTGCACTTAGCCTAGATCTGTTCTGTTCTATCACTGTTCTAGCACCTGTCTGTGTATCACACTAACCACGAAGAAAATCGGGGAAAAAAGGAAAAACAAGAGGAAAAAGGAAAGGGGAGAGAGAAATAGGAAGGAGATAGATAAAAAAAACAGAACTCATAACATCTTTGAAACCACGAGCTCCATCTGTGCTGAGGGCTGCCTCCCAGGCATGTTCCACCACTGGAACAGTGAACATACCCTCCTGTCCTTATTCCTCCAAACTACTTTATTGCCTCCCAAGAATTTAATAATGGTTTCCCTCTTGACTGTATTCTTAGACGTCTCAACTTGTGTTTCATTAGAACTGGTTCTGGATTCCCACACACTCCATAGCACCCCAGTCTCTGCAGCTTGTGATCACTTACTTGTCCAGTTAGCCCTGGTTTCTTTTTTGTTTATCTGAAAAGTATTTGCATTCCTTAAATTCTTAGCTGAGGTGTCCACCTTTTCTGGGAAGCTTGTCCCTGAGAACACCTTTTCTTCTAGTGAATAATGATATATTTCAGCACTGAAGCAATTAATGGGAAATTATTATAGATTCAAGCTTTTCTTATGCATAAGTTCCATATCAAAAATACATTCATCAATGGAAAAGGAACTGTATAGTTGAAGAAAAATAATTATTTCTTCAAATGAGTTCAGAGATATATTAGAGATCAGCATTTGACTTTTTAAACTAATAAAACCACTGTTTAAGAACAGATGAAATTTTATCTTTGCAATATTTCCCCTTGTACTATACACGAGTTGATTTACAGAGATTAACACAATTTTTTATGATATGTTTATTCTTTTTTTCATTACTTGGACATCGACAAGATAAACTTCAATCCCTAGCTTCTAGTGATATTCATATATTTCTGAGTACAGATTATTAATAATTTTAAACAATTGGGCTTTTATCCTCAATATAGTTCATAAAAATATTTGACCTCAAGTAAAAATTATGTTTCAAGTAGGCATGGAATAATGAATTTAACAATATATATTGATTGTATATATATGCAGGGGCTGTAGAGGTGGCTTAGCTGTTAAGAGCATATGCTGCTCTTGTAAAAGATTGAAACTCAGTTTCTAGCACTGATTCAGCTGGCTCACAACCACTTGTAACTCCAGCTTCTAGTAGAATTGTTACTTCTGGTGCCAGTAAGAACCCCCAACTCTCACACATACATGCACATAAAAATAGAAGGACTATTGTACTTTGGTGTAGGATCCTGAGTCAGAAGCCGTTCATTCCAGATCAATAATTGCTTCTGAAGGTTATAATTTTGCAGTTTTGAATACATTATGTTTCAGAATTAATTGCTTGTTTCAAACACAAAAAGCTAAAATAATACTAAAAAGGAAGTATAGTGAGATCATGTGTATATTCGAAGTGCCTGACTGGTCTAGCAGCCTGTCGCTTATGGTGAACCAGAAAAAAAGAAGTTCTAGTGAAGCAGAGGACATGCAGCAAATGCAGAATTTGAAGTTAATAGAAAATGAATAAGGGCAGACCAATAATTGAAGGACTTTGGAGTTTTATGAGAAAAAGTAAAAAGAAAAATTGGAAGGGAGGGATGGGTGAAAGTTTTCTTTTACCTTCATGTCCTCAAAGGGAGACAGAGAGAGAGAGAGAGAGAGAGAGAGAGAGAGAGAGAGAGAGAGAGAGAGAGAGAGAGAATATGTGAAACAATAAGGAGGAAGACTTAAAGACTTAAAGAAACAGAGAAGAATCACTCCTCTACAGTTCGGGATTGCTTGACATTCAGAAAAGAGGCCAGGTCAGTGGCTATGGGAAGCATGAAAAATGCTTCATAAAGAGGAAGAAGCATAAGAAGGGTCCATGTGAACTGGAGAATTTGATGAAGAAGTTAGAACTTGTGTGAAGGGAAGTTCCCAGAGGAAGCAAAAAGAGAGCTGCACCAATGTAAAGGGTTGCATAAGGCCAAATTCCTGAAGTTCGTGACTACGTACAATTTAAATGACAAAGCCGAATTACCTTGAACAAATGTAGCACCTTTGAGAGCCATTCGTTGTTCAACTTCTTCTGACCTAAGATTCTTACTACTACCACAGACCCAAAATGTACCCTTATAAAAATTAAGAATGTCAACAGATAGGATCGAAGGCCTAGAAACACCTCTTTTCTATAATCAGCCTACCTAAAGTGTCTGCCAACATGTTTGAAGTGTCTTGAGTTGGATTTAGAGTCTTTGGGGGATACACCCAAAAGTGGTATTGCTGGATCAGGTGGTGGATTTATTGGTGGCTTTTTGAAAAACCTCCACACTGATTTCTAAATTGGCTGTACTTGTTTACATTCCTACAAGCAGTGAGTAAATGCTCCCTTTCCCCACATCTATGCCAGCATTTGTCATCATCATTATTTATTTTTTTTAAATCCTTACTCATTCTGACTGGGGTAAGATAAAATTTTAAAGCACTTTCAAGCTGTATGTCCTGGGAGTGTAAAGATACTGAGCATTAAAAAAAATATATCAGCCTCTTGCATTTCATCTTTAAGAAATCTCTGTTAATTTTATGCTGATTTTTATTGGGCTTCTTATTAATATGTTGGGCTTGTTTTTTTTAGGTCTTTGTATAGTCTAGATAGTAACTCACTGTCATGCATATACCTTATAAAGATTTTTTTTCCCATCCTATATGCTTCCTCTCCTATCAGATGTTATTGTCCTTTGGTATATTTCAATTTCATGAGGTCTCATTGATGAATTGTTGTGTAATGTTTGCACTATTGGGGTCCTTCTCAGAAAGTTATTTCCTGTGCCAGTAAGTTCAAACATGCCACATACTTTCTCCATCAGATTCAGAGTACCAGGCCTCAAGTAGAGGTCCTTGATTTATTTAGAATTGGTTATGTACAGAGTGAAAAATAGGGATCTAGTTTCATTCTTCTACTTGCAACAATTCAGTTTGACCAGCACCATTGAAGATGCTCTCTCCACTAAGTATTTTTGACATCTTTGTCAAAACTAAGGTCTCTGTAGGTCTGAGGGCTAACGTGTGGGTTCTCAGTTCTTTTCCTTTGGTTAAAATATTTGATTTTATGCAAATGTTATGTTGTTTTATTACTATATCTCTGTAACACAACTTGAAAACTAGAATAGTGATAATTCCAGACATATTTTTATTGTTTAGGATTATTTTGACTATCTAGGATCTTTGCTTTTCCTTATGAAATTTAAGATTTTTTTTCAATTACTGTGAATAAATGAACTGGAATTTTGGTGAGTATTGTAATGAATCTGGAGATTGCTTTTGGTAGGGATGCCATTTTCACAGCATTGATGCACCCATCTTCTGGTACCATGTTTGCAGGGTAATGATAATGTCCAAGAAATGGAAACAGTCTAGATGTCCTTCAGTTGGTGAACGGATAATTAAAATGTGTTACATTTAATCAATGGACTACTCCTCAGCTGTTAAGAAAATGAAATTAGGATCAAATGGAGAGGGTGATGGCCAAGGGGTATAAGGGAGGGGGTGGAAGGACAGATAACAATAAGGGCCATGTGAGAGATCATACAGAACACTAACAGTGGAAGCTTCTGAAAATGTATGCACATATGAAAGAAATGTAAATGGAATCACCAGTCAACAGGGGAGACAGAGCCCCAGCATGACATTTCTTGCCATGAAGTAAAACCCCTGTGCCAGAAATGTGTTTCATCTAACTGGGTTGTTGGGCAAAAGGAGCTCCATGTAAACCCCCAAACAATTGAGGCTATTGCCAAGGCTATTGTCTACTTTCCAAAAACTGATCATAGGATCTATTGCTGAATAAAACACCTACATATCTAAAAAAAAAAAACCACAGAGTAAATGTTTCTCTTATGTGTAGATGTTATCTTAGAATCCTTAGATACACATATTTCATTTGAAATGTCCATAGAGGTAAAGAAATCATTAAAGGGTCATAGTGGTTTCCAAAACAGTTGAGATAGAATTCAGTGACATGAAGGGGAAAAAATAATGAAGTAGAAAGGATTAAATGGGTTGTAGGTTGGGATATAAGTGAATATAAGTGCAATAAGTAGCACTATATACATTTTAAAAAGTTATACAGAAACCTCCTACTGTAGATGTTTCCATATATATATATATATATATATATATTCATACAGTGCAACTGAAATAAAGTTGCACTATAATGGGGCAACAATGGCCCTGTTAGGTACCACAGCCTGACAAATAAACAGCCCAGTGCCAAGAATGGGTCATCCCTTTTGAAGTTATTTGCTAGTGAAGTTCAATAGATCTGAAAATATTACAGACTATTACCAATACTCTTGGTTAACCCCCAGAACTTGACAGTAAAACTTTACTGTTAAAGACATCACATATTTGGATGGTAGAATTGTGAAGAAGTCAAGCTGGTACCCACTTGGAAGCTTTAATCGTGCTGGATGTATTTCAGAGTACTGGAAGGTGGTATTCACACTAAACTGGAGGAGACAAGTAATCATCAGTCTTATCTAGCTGTGATCCCTGTGGAATACAATGATGACAGGCCTGACAAGGTATGTTCACTGGTCAATAGTGGTGTGAACGCCATGAGAGTAATCAACCATTTTCTCAGTGGCCCATTCTACTGTGAAATCTATTCTTGACACCTTCATCATGTTTAAGAACCTGTGGTTAGATAGGCAATCATGGGCTCTAAGAAAGAATATAATATTATTCTGCTAAATGGGCATAGTATCAAACTGACTCTTAAGAACTTATGATCATACACACATATTAATATATTTCTCAACCCTCATCAGAGAAGCTTCTTTATGCAGCAAATGGTGAGCAACACAGAAACACAGATGGCCACATTGCAGAAAATAAGAAACTATAGAATGATCACCCTTTATTAGAACATCTATATCACATGACCAGCTCCCCCCACCCTAGAGTTCAGGGCTCAAGAGAGGAGTGGTAGATGAGTTCAAGTAAATAGTGTTTTCTGCACACACCAGGACAGTTGTACATATACACTCACAGTGGGTGTGGCAGCATGCAGAAGATCTGTGCAATTTCAAGCCAGATAAAAATCTAGCATAGAGAGGGAGGTAGACACAAATTCTGATCTCCAGTTGAGGAACTGCTGGCAATTCATATCTTCTGGGAGAGAAAGAATCAGTTTTCTCTAATGGTGTGTCCCATGGTAGGTTGGCCATGCTCCACTGGATCTATACACATCCAAGAGTACATGGGCAGTATACATTAAAAGAAATGACACAAAGTTTGATAGATGGGGAGCTGGGACAGGTCTTTGATTTGTTCAGTGGTGCAAGTATGATCAAAATGCATTGCATAAAGTTACCAAAGAATTGATTTTAAAAGTGGGTTGCCTAATAACTTCTATTGTCCTGTGCCACCAAACCTTTACGCAATGGTTATCAGATATTAATATAGAGTTTTGTGTAAATTAAATCAAGGTTCTTGGGTCATGGTCACGCCCCTTTGGCTAAAAAATAAACTATCCTTTATTCTCCTTAATGTGACAGTTCTATTCTTTGCTTGAAAACACAATTAACTAATCTCTTTGTGAAGTAGGAACATGATATCATCTATGGAAAATTAGGGGGAAATGAAGGCTTTTAGAAGTTTTTGGCCAAGGGGGATATTTGAAATAACAGCTTTTAAGTAAGGGAAAAGTATGGGTAAGAAAGAGAGGAAGGATCTAGGAGGAGCTAAAGTTAGAGTACAAATATGATCAAAATATTGTATAGGAAATTATCAAAAATCAATAAAAATACTTTTATGTATTTTTATTTGTGTAGGGGGGAAATGAGCAAAAGAGGACTTGACCACCCATTTGTCTGATCTTGGGGTACAGATCATGCACACATTCTGAATGGAGAATGTGGGCATGTGAATACCAATTAAGGCTGATAGTTCGTCAGATGGGTCTGTGGTAAATCCTCTACATATGTGCTGTGGTTGTTTAGCTTGAGATTTTTGTTGGATTCCAAACATTGGGAGTGTGCATGTGTAGTTGGAAGTTTCTCTGGTCCCACCAGGCCCCTGCAGTCCCATGGCCTGCTTATAAAAATAATCACTCAGAAGCTTATATTAATTATAACTGCTGGGCCATTAGTTCAGACTTATTACTGACTAGCTCTTGCACTTAAATTAACCCATAATTCTTATCTATATTTAGCCATGTGGCTTGGTACCTTTTCTCAGTTCTGCTTTGTCGTCTTGACTCCTCTGTGTCTGACTGGAGACTCCTGACTCAGCCTTCCTCTTCCCAGAATTCTCCTCTCTGCTCTCCCTGCCCATACTTCCTGCCAGACTACTGGCCAATCAGCATTTTATTAAACCAGTGTACAAGAGCATTATCTCACAGCAGGGATGTCTCTGACATTTTTGCCTATTCCTGGGACGCTTTTTCTTCTACTGTGTATCCAACCTTCATTTTAGGGTTTATACCTAGTCTTATTGTATCTTGTTATACCATGATTTGTTGATATCACTCAACATCTGAAGGGAAATGGAGGAGCAGTGAATCTAGGGCAGAGTGGAGGTAGAGTGAGGGACTGGTAGGAGGGGAGGGAAGAGAGGCCGCGGTTGGGATGTATTGTATGAGATAAAAACGAAGAAAGAAAGATGATGAAAAGATGGAAAATAAAATGAAGAAACATAAAAGAGGGTGTTTGAAGTAATAAAAAAATTATAACTTAGAAAGTAAAAATAAATATTAATAGTGACAAGAAAGTTTCTATGAAAAAATTAAAGTACCATGTGGAGTAAAACATGTACATTGTAATGTGAGTTATTTTTATTAAATTAAAAGATATCAGAAGTTTATGATATGAATAAAACCAACTACTTTTTGAAAGACATTTAATTTTAGCTCATTTTATGGAGAAGGAGAATTTAGATGGTAGAATATCAGCAGAAAGTGGAATGAAATGCCAGAAAACTGACTACATTTCCTACAGGGAGGTGAATAATCAGAGATGGTACAGGATTCCAGGTCGGAGATGATTGAGGGTTGTGTCATGTCTTCAGAGAATGAATTGGAAGGACAAGAAAATTTGAGAGGGATAGTGAGAAAAATCTGTAAGAGAAAGCATTTTTTTCATCCTAAAACCCTACTTGTGATTTAAAAGCATGAAATTTTATGCTTTTTACTATTCTCTAATAAGTTAGCATAAAATTCACCATAAGATATTTCCAAAATGAAAAATAAATAATACTGACTTCATGAATAATCTGATTTTATATTAATTCTATTAAAATTAATTTTATTCCAGTCAAAGTTTGTCGATGCTAAACACTAACACTATTTTATACTAAAATTCTTCTTTCTTTTGTGGTGTTTATACTTATCCTTAAATTGAGTGGACATTTAAATTTATATAAGTGGTTTTATTAACATTGAAAGCTATTATATTTGGTATCACAACTGAAAAGTGGTATGAATTGTGTTTCATTAAGTCACTGTCTGCTTTAATAATCTATGGTCCAAGCACTGTGGATTTTAAAGTGGCAGATGTTTCAATATGTTACAAGGATACTTGCTGTTCCTTCCCTCACAGTAGTAACAATGCACTTTGCATCTCTTGACTCTGAACCACAAGCAATGGAAGAAAATACAGAAATAAGTGGGCTGTAGAGCAGCAAGACTCTCTGCCAAAAACCTTGTTCCCTTGCATTAAGAAAGTGAAATAATAAGCCCAAAAGAACATGAAGATGTTAACTGCTCATCTTAGGACACACATCTCGATGTTAGAACTTTCTTCTGTTCTCCACTGACCACTGAATTTCACAGAGCAGGACTCAGGAGTACCAATATGGTGTTCTCCTTCAGATTTAGACTCGGTGAGTAGAGCCTGTCTGTGCTTCTGTTCCAGTGTTCACCTGAGCCAGGAAAAATGCCTGGTCCTGGGATTAGGAATGCCGTTTCAAAGATGAATCACATTTCAAGGCTGGTGATGTCTACAAGTGTCCACACTAAGTCTTTACAGGGCAACGGTATGTGAAATTCCTTATTTCCAAGTGATGGTATTTAGCAGTTAATTGGCAATGCCTACTAGGGCTGACAGATCACTATTTGTCTGAGGCAGTGTGGATCACTACTTCTGGAGTCTTTGTGAGCACACGTTATACACTAGATACCGTAAAAGGGGACTGTATATTTTTATACTATGTGTCATGTCATTCTCATGTCCATGTGAAGGACTTCAGATAGACTTTATATTCCCAAGAGATTCCTATCTTTTCATTTAATACTCTTTGCATCAGAATTATGTTCCAATCTTGACATTATAAAATTCTGAGACAATATTAAACAGAAACAACAAAATTGACTAAATTTACTTTGAATAATCCAGATTAAAATTTTCATTAAAGTATGGAACGAAGCTTAAAATAAAAGTTAAGTTGAATAATACAAAGCTAAAGTAATATTTTTGCACACCAAAGCATGTGAGCAATATCTAAAAATGAACAGATATAATATCAGGCTAGTTAATAACAGGAGAAGAATAAATAGGAAAAAATTATCTCAAGGAAAATGATCAATATGAGAAACGATAACTCAACAGACATGCATTAAGTGTAAACCAGGGAAATGTGGAATTAGCTGGGTGGTTGTGGCATAGAACTTAAATCCTAGCACTCTGGAGGCAGAAGAAGGCAGATCTCTGAGTTTGAGGCCAGCCTGATCTACAGAGCGAGTTCTAGGACAGCCAGGGATACACAAAGTAACCCTGTCTTAAAACAACAATAACAATAATAAATAGTGGACTTAAAAGAAAATAATAACCCTTGAGTGCCCATAATGAAGAAACAGTGGGAACTGTAGAGGGGAAACTGAAGTCACTCTGAGTTCAGCTATGAGTTAAATTCCTCAAGGAATTAAAATCTGTGAAGACTGCTATTACTCCAATCCCCTGAAATGTACTAACTTTTGCTTACTGACATTCAAGAGTTTAAGAAACCAAAGGTTCTATACCCAAGCTCTGAATTTTGAATATTAATGAAGGGCCTGGGGATTGACATTTCATCAAATCCTTGATATAAGCATTTGTGTATGTATCATCTATAAAAGATGGACTGTATTTTTATAATTGATATTTATTTTGCTATCTTAGTAGTAGGTGTATAATCCCTGATACTCAGATTTCAATGAAATGCAATATATGCAGTACGTAGATTTTCATTGATTAAGTCACAGTTCTATATCATGTTTCCTTTATTTTCACATGCAAAAGTGAATAACCTTTTGCTCTTTTATTCAAATCATCTGTAATCTTTCCTGTAGAAACCACATTGATCAGAATGTGTTTGTGTCAGAACATGGTCAAAAATATGATATACATGATGAACAACGCCTTAGAGAATTGTAAGAGAAGCTCCAGGAAAACAGGCCGAGGGCCTTTTACCTCAGGTGTATTTGATTCCCTAGGTTGTTCTTGGACATGATTTTGTGCCTCCTATGACAAACATTTACATTAAATTTATAAGACATGTTTGTTTTTGCTGGATGTCAGAACACAGCTATCGTGCCCAGTCTGGTCAGTGGACCCTGAATAAGGCCTCTGCCTTGCTTTAGTGCTTTCCCACATATAAATCTATAGTACCTGCCAGGCAATGATGTTTAAATTGGTCTGTCCTGAGAAAGTTCTGGGAAAGGGCTGCTCTGTTAATATTTAGTAGGTACTTATTGACATTTATTTACATATTTTTCTGACCACGATTTTCTGAACTCAACCCTCTTTGGATCATTGCTTTTTCTGTTACATTTGTTATAAAAGTACACTGAAAGTGAAGGAAGATTGTCTATAGACTTAGACTGTTGTCTGTTGTAGATGAATTTCTAAATGGTCTTATTAAATAAAAAACATGGAGCCAAATATAGGGGTGAAAGCCTTAGAGATATCAGGGAAATAGGGAAAGCCACCAGCCAACCTTACCTCACCAACTCTGCAGCTTCCAAATGTGAGTTACTTCCTGTCTGCCCATGCACATATGCCTTGCTGTTCTGCCATCTGATTTGCTCTCTGTCCAGCTACTTCACTTCCTCTTCCTACACAGCTCTGTCACTTTCTGTCTGTCTATACAGACCTCCAGACCTCCATGGTTAACTAGCATTAGAATTAAGGCATGTGCTACCACACCTGGCTTTGTTTCCAGTGTGGCCTTGAACACACAGAGGTCCTGTCTGCTAAGTGATAGTATTAAGGGTGTGTGTTACCGCTGCCTGACTTCTTTGTTTATTTATAATGGCTGGCCTTTTTCCTCTGATCTCCAGGCAAGCTTTATTTATTAAAGCACAAATAAAATATCACCACACTTCAGCACAAATAAAATATCACCACAGTCTGTCCCATTCTTTCAGGTCGTCAGATCCCAGGTCTCATAGACAAAGATATACATAGGTCAGCGAAAGTCGACATACTTGCAAAACTCTGTATGCAAACATTTAGCTTTAAAAGGCAGATGCAAACTCTTGGTAATTGACTCATACAAGACTTGCACTGTGTTAAAATCTTGTCTGTAGTAAATAAAGCAGCATATACCTCAAACCTAACATTTTAATATAAGCATTATAATTTTAGTTGAAATCACCTAGAATTTTAAACAATATTAAAATTTACCCTCTTTCAAGGGATTTGAGCACATTGTTTGACCTTGGTGGCTCTTCGGTTCAGTATTCCATGACTCCATCAAACTTACATTTGTCATACATACAAAACCAGCACCTTGTGGATGATGATGCCAATTTCTACTAACAGTTTGGCATGGGCCTTGTCCCCTTTGGTCAATAGTTGCAGCAACCTCTCTATGCTGAGCCCTTGGCTGTACCATTTGAGGGCCAGGGAGCCCTCTTCAGCAGCACTCTACCTTCAGGCTCTCTCATTACAGATAACTTTGCGTGTCACAAGTTGGAGCCCTTGATAGGCAGGGCCTTGCTCTCGGATCCCTTATCACATCGCCCCAACGAAAAGCAGGAGGTTTTGCTCTAACAATCGCATCCACTTTTTTAGCATTTTACTGTCTTTGAGGTTCATCAAGCTCTTTATTCTCCACAAACATGTATCTTTTCTGTACATGTCTATGCTATCTGTTTATCTGTCTTACTTTAGGTCTGGATGAGAGCATGAGCAGTAGCTATAACACAGCCTAAAAGGTATCCTGTCTTGAAATTTCTAATATCAAACAAATTAGTCCATTACCCTTAGTCCATTATTCGAGTTCACTCAGTTCTCAGGAGAGAAGCAGAATGCAATAAGATTTTTTTTTTCCAGAATTTCGTGTGAATGGCTTCAAGTCCAATTCCCAGTGAAGTTTTTGAATCCTCTTAAACTTCATGAGCTGGGAATCCATTTTCTGTATTTTTCATTTTATCTTCTTAGTGCTTTTGTCTTCCAAGTTTCTACTTTGTCTTCGAAGTTGCCAGATAGTGGCTCACTAAGTTGTGTTTACAGTATTCAAGAATTTTTTTCTAACCCAGAGTTCTAAATTTTTACACATCCCTTCAGAAAATGTCTTCCAAAGACTAAGAACGACATGGTCAGATTTGTCATAATAGAAGCCCACTTTCTGGTGCCAAATTCCTGTATTTGTTATTTGTCTTGTTGCTTCCACAAAATACTCTGGCAAAAGCGACTCAGGGAAGCACATATTAGGGCTCACCGTCCCAGGGCACAGCCGTCATTGCAGGGGAGTGACGGCTAAGGAGCTGGAAGCTGCGGGTCGCACTGCATCTGCCGTCGGTGAGAGCGGGAAATGAACGCTAGTGCTCAGCTCACTTCTGCTTTTCATTCAGTCCACGACCCTAGCCGATGGCATGGTGTGTTAGTAGGTTTGGTACACCTTCTTGCCCTAATGAAACCAATCTAAACAATCCTTCACAGCTATGCCCAGAGACTTCTCTTGGTAACTCCAGATCCTGCCGAGTTCACAAGCAATCTGAATCATCCCAATCACCACAATTTTGAAATTGCTCCATGTCTCAATTTCCTTACCTGGAAGATGGAGTAAAGGCAGTCATTACTTCCAAGGTTTATTCTCAGAGCTCACTGAGCATCCCTTGCTTACCCAAAGTACCTGGCATCAAGTAAGCAACATAAAAAGTTTAAATTGAAATGAAATAAAACTGCGCAGACTGCCCCAGGGAAACTCCCAATGTGAATTACTTGCTTTCTTCGTTTACATGGCTGTGAGAACTCACGGTGTTTCCTATTCGTCGCTGTGATTTTTATTTTGAAACGAAGAATGCTGCTGAATTTCCAGAGAATCGTTTGCCACGCATGTTCTAACAGCCACGTGTTTTTTAGAGAGACGTGCTTGCTGCTATTCATGGTCTCTGAAGGAAATCTATGCTTGTTCAGTATCACAGCGTTGTGGTTGGATTGTGAAAGACTGATTTGATTCTCTAGAACAAATTTCTCAGTAGGCTCCCTGTCTGCATTATCAAAGGTTTCATATAAACGTTCTCCTTTACACTCTTCACACAGAAAATGTGCATGCTAGGCAGGCAGATGACCAACTAGGACTTCTATCATCCACCTGGGCTGTGAACACGGAAAGATTTTGCTTCTACATATTTAGGGTCCTGATGCCTTTCTAAAATAAAGGTGCCCCAGACCTAGATCCACAGGCAGACTAGACATTTCTTCACACTGCGAGCAAAGTCTAGACAGAACTTTCCACACACTGAAACTCAATTAAGACCACAATGAGGTCACCGTACATTTCCTTACCTGTCTCCCAAATATCATAGATTGCACATTCGGTGAGATCATTCGAATTTGTTTTTACGTTAGGATTATATTTTCTCTACAAAATATTGCTGGAAATATTTTCTAATGATTGAATAATTTGTCTAAATGAAATGGCAGGCAGTCTAGATTATAACAAAAGAAATTGTTTCGAGTTTATACAATTAGAACCATGGCTTTTTATTGAACTATTATTATAATCATACTTAAAGTTTAATTTCAATTTGATCACTTCAGAAATGTGTATTTTAATTACTGTAGCACCCTTTATCTCGTCAATCTTCAAGTAACTAGTCATTTACTTTAATCTTTAATAAAAGGACTTGTTACTCGTGTTAGGAAAAGAGGCACAGGATAAAAAGATTTAAACAATAAATAAATATCTCAGGAGCTTTCATTTTAGTTTTAAATTGTGGAGATATTTTCCTGGAAAATACACAAACAACATTTTCAAAGAACTAGCAGCTTTTGTTGAAGGTAAAAATCATTCATTTCCTCTGAGCCTCTTTAGGACACTGTGTCCACAAGAGGAAAAGCAATAGAGTATCTCGATGGCAGAGAATATCTTCATGATCTGGAGGGTTTGTTTTTGGAACACTTTGTAATTCTTGGTATCAGTACTGAGGGTCAGTAAGTGGCATAGAACACATTTGAAACAGTGCCTCCCAGTATTACTTGAGTTAGATAACTGCATGTAATAAAATAAGGATCCTTTAATAACCTACATTTTTATAATTACCTTTCAAAATCTGCTTCCTGTGTTTCATTGTTTGAACCACTCTATTTTTTGATAATTTCTGAAATTTTGATTTCAGCTTTCTTCCTATCTTCCTAATACTATGACTTAACTGTTTTGAAGCCCTTTTCTTCATGTTTACAACTGCCTGAAAAAAAATGTCCAGGTGAGGCCAGGAACACAAGGTGTTTAACCTATGAATTTTGAGGTTAGCTGCTCCTACTCACTGAGACTAACATCCAAAATAAAATGAATTATAAATTCTGTTCTCTCCTTAAAGGATAAAGTTTATTATTATTATTTTCTGAGCAATAAGTCTATACATTAAAGATTTATGCCTAGCTAATTTTTCTGGACTACTAAGTAACATAGAAAGTAAATATGAATCATAATGATTGAAATAGAACTTAATTAAAATATTTAAATAACAAAGAAATTGCATTTACTGGGCATCTGGTATTTGGTAAATACAATTAAGTTAGAGGCTTATCCATGTATTCTGAGAATGAACATAAAAAGCAACATATGCCATATTAAAAAAAGTCTCATAAGAGGAAGTACAGCTCTGTTGACAATAAAATTAAATCATATTCAGGAATTTATGCAAATGGTTTATGTAAATCGACTGTCAAGCCAATATTGGCTATTGCTTTAAAAGTAAGGCATCTGTAATGACCTTATACTGTAAGGTTGAATGCATTCCATTTTGTGTTTGTTAGGTCCCAAATTATGGCATTAACAGATTCATCTCACCTAACTAGTTGTGAAAATATCTCAAAAGAAAACTAAAATAGGCAGTAAAATTAATTCATTATGACTTATTAAACTGAAAATGTTTGTGGATACTGAATGTATTTTTTAAAGAAATATGACAAAAAATATTTAAATTGATATAAACACTTAAGAATCTGGCATGCACATCTGTGTCCTGAGAGGAAGTGAGATAGTTTATTTAACATGAATAAGAATTAGAGTTTTGTGAGGGCTACCTTTGATATACTTGGCTTTAAAAAAGATTTATCTTTTTTAGAGGTCTTCGAGTATATTGCATACATGTATACATGTGTACCACATGCATGCTGCATGCTTGTGAGGTCATAAGAGGGCAATGGATCTCCTAAAACTGAATTTACAGGCAATTGTGAGCACTCGATCTTAGACACTGCAATACCAACCCACCTTGTAGGCTGTGTCCACTGGTATGAGAGTGACATAATGGTTACGGGGTAACTAACTGCGTTATTTTTATGTTTACAGCCTGCTCTACAAAAGGAAAAACCATGCCTGGTAGCCTAATTTGTCAAAAGCCCATTGCTTTAGGCTTTAGGATAAAACCTATTATTACTGTTTGATTAAATGATCACATTGTCAAATTGCTTTATATGTATCTTTATACCCACAGACTGGGGCTGCTCTCAAACGTTGTCAGAGAAGCTTCTTCTCCTAGTGGCTAACTGTCAATGCAGATGCATGTACCAGTTTTAAGCACTGGGAATAAAAGATTGTGAGTGCTTATCCATAAATGAGACATTTTTACTACCTACTTTTCCACCCCAACCACCAGGGTTCAGGGATCATTATGGGAGAAGATTATGGACACAGTGGAGGATGGAGAGGAGAGCTGTGAAGAGTTGTCTTTTGAACATGGTGTGGCCATTGAACTCATAAGCTCACACTATCTCCCATTACTTTCATAAGACCAAGTCATTTGAGCTAACAACCTTCCACCATAGATGGAGAAGTGCTCTCCAGGCCCCACCACTTACTTTATCACTCCTTACTAGACTTACTCCTTGCCATAGGCAGTTGAGAACTGCTGGGAAAGAGATAATCATTCTTACTTGAGGGTGTGGCCACTGGCAGATTTTCTTCCGTTTCCCAAGAATAACCCCATACCCATGCACAAATTAGGAACATTAATTGAATTTACCAGGTTGAATTTTACAAAGTCAAAGAAAAGGTAGAGAAGATGAAGACGTGAAGTTGGGAGTGGGAGGTGTTGAAGACTTTCAGTAGGAGTTGGATGGGGAAAAGGAGGTGAATATTACCATATTTTAGTGAATACACAAATCAAATTGTCTAAGAATAAAAATATAATAAACACGTGAAAATCTAGGAAGGCTCTAAGGCATTAGAACCTTACTGCATCTAAACCCAGTGTCCTGAAGTAATGTTGGCTGTGAGGACAAAAGAAAATCTAACAGCATTATAACTTTTGAGGCTCACAGTTGAACCAGAGTAATACAAGCCTCGGTAAGATTTTAGTCTTTATTATAAGCATGTTTAGAAGCAATATTGATATGATTTAATATGAAAATTATTAGCATGAGCTGCCATTACATTCACTAGGAAATGGGAACATGAAGAACATTTGAAGAATGAAGATGTGCGGCTTTACAACAGCTCTTCCTTGTGGTTTTGCTGTCTGTTCTGTGTCATATATAGTCAAGTGCAATCTGAGGACATAAAGTGGGAAACTCCAGAAGCAAGCAATAAGTCCAAATTGCATGATATTCTATTATCGTGAAAAAACTTTCATTTGTTTTGTGTGTCCACATTATATAGACATCAGTGTAATAAGTTGCTTAGTTTGTTAACAGGTCCCTATGTTACAGTGCTCATTACAAATGACCATTATTTTATTTAATAATGGCCTTGTGCTCTTTAGTTTTAATTTTAAACCTGATACAATCTTGACTCACCCAGGGAAAGAGTCTTAAAAAGAGGGATTGTCTATATCAGGTTCACCTGTAGACACATCTACAGCAGACTATCTTGATTACGCTAATTGAAGTGGGAAGAGCTACCACTGTGAGTGGCATCGTTCCCAGAAGGATGACTCTGAACTCCATGGAAGTGGAGGAAGTGAGATAAGCATGGACACACATGCGTTAGTACTAATATTGACTGTGGTGTGATTGGCTGATTCAAGTTCCCACTGCCCTTGCTTTCCTATAATAATAGACTGTAACTTGGAACAGAATTGTAAGCTGATTAATCCGTTTTCCCCTTTAAGCTGTTTTGGTCAGTATGTTTTATCACAGCAACAAGAAACAAAATTAAGACAGAGCCCAAGTTGCAAATTTTATAATAAAATAATATTATTATGTATATTTTTATTTATCATTAAATACTATTATCTTTTCACACCTAATCTATGTAACTGAAGTTTTGCTGTGTCCCACCTGGCCTGCAGTTGGGACAAATCTTGCCCAGTCGTTCCCTCAAGTAAACACACAGATGCTTATGTTAATTAAAACGGCTCAGTCATTAGCTCAAGCTTACTGCTGATTAGCTCTTACTCTTAAACTCAGCCCATTTCTGTTCATCTATATGATGCCACGTGTTCTGTGGCTTTTACTGTGTGCCATTACATGCTACTCCCTGGACAGCAGGCTGGCATCTCCTGACTCAGCCTTCCTCTTCCCAGAATTCTCCTCTTCTAGGGGCCCCACCTGTACTTTCTGCCTGGCTACTGGCCAATCAGCATTCTATTAAACCAGTATACAAGGGCATTATCCCACAGCATTTCCCCTTTTCTGTTTAATTAAAAAGGAAGGTTTTAACTTTAACACAGTAAAATTACATATAACAAAACAGTTATCAAGCAAGAATTACAGTTATAAAATCTAGTCTATTTGTATTTGGCTAAATTAAAGAAAA
Organism: Peromyscus nudipes; assembly: GCA_902168325.1. NCBI lineage: Eukaryota > Metazoa > Chordata > Mammalia > Rodentia > Cricetidae > Peromyscus > Peromyscus nudipes. The sequence goes on from CABHPH010125617.1 coordinate 22,242, forward strand.
TATTTTATCTATCTTACATTTGTGAGTCTAAAGTTTCATATCTAATTTCTTTTTTATCATAACCAAGGAAAATTAAAACTATGTAGTCTTCAACTACATCAACTACACCAGAAGGATATAATATTACCTAAGTAAACAGGAAGTTCATTGTAAGCAACTTCCAAAAATCTAGAATGACAGAGACATCTGGCTGCCTGGACAGTCACCCCAAGTTCCTCTGCAATGTTGGGGCATCCATCTTCAGCCTAAAGGCCTAGAGTTTTTTAGTCACATTTTTCTGTGTCCTGTGGAAAGTCTGACAGTTTCTTCTGCAAAGCAGGAACCTGAATGACCATCTCACCATGCAAAGTTCAGTGGTCACTTTTCCATGGGTCCTGCATGTCCAGTCGATAGAACATTTTCTCAAGCACTCCAGGCAAGAGCAGTTTCTTGCCCAAATGGCTATTTTTGCCAAGAAGAAGATAAACTCCACATGGAGTGTCTTTGATGCCCATCCTTCTCTTTGAAGCAATTGGTGCTGCCAAGAGCAGATGTGTCTCATTGTCCAGAAAAGTTGAAGTTCTTAAAACATTTTAAACACCATATTCTGTAGGTCTTTGAAGTATTTGAAGATTACCTACCTAATTGAATTATATCTAAGCATACCTAAAAAACTTAACATGACTACAAGTTTGATTATCATAGATGATGAACTATTAATCTATATTTCTCAACTATACACTACAATTTTCTCTGAATTTGTCAAATGCAAATGGACTAGACATTGTTGATATATTTATTGCTTATATATATTGTATATAGTTATTATACTTATTGTATATAGTTTTTCTTATATTAGTTATAACTTTTTTATTTATTTTTATTTTTACTAGACAAAAAAGGGGAAATGTGGTAATATTTTATTTGTGCTGAAATGTGGTAATATTTTATTTGTATTTTAATAAATAAAGTTTGCCTGGAGATCAAAGGAAATAGCAAGCCATTTTAAGTAAACCCAAAAGTCAGGCAGTGGTAGTACACACCCTTAATCCGATCACATGGCAGGCAAGGTCTTTGTGTGTTCAAGGCTACACTAGGAAACAGAGCCAAATGTGGTGACACAGGCCTTTAATCCCCAGTACCAACCATAGAGATCTAGAGGTCTGTACAGACAGGCAGTGACAAAGAAGTGAGGTAGCTGGACTAAGAGCCAATGAGAGGGTAGAACAGCAAGGCAATAAAAGCCTAGGTAGACAGGAAGTTGTGGCATTTTGGAAATTGCAGAGCTGGTGAGGTAAGGTTAGTTAGTGGCTCTCACTCTTTCCCTGATCTCTAAGGCTTTCACTCCTATATTTGACTCCGTGTTTTTTATTTAATAAGATTGCTTAGAAATTCAGCTACAAATCTATAATATATTAATCTATATATGTATGAATGTGTAAGCAAAAGAGGGTACATATATTGTACACTTAGTTGTCTTCTAAAGAACTTTAAAAGCCTATGTTTGCAGTGGTGGGTTCAAAAACTACTGATAATTGCTGTATTTCTTTGGTCAAGGTATTTTTTAACATCTGATGGTGTCAATTTGACTATCTGTGACTGGTCACACACCACCACAAAACTGATGTGGTACAAACAGAGAGAGCACATGCCTTTATTTTATGATACATTATGATATACCATTATGATCTACAGCTAGAACTATGCAATTTAATTGATAAAAAGAAAAGCTTCACAAATAAAAATTCCCATGTCTGGTTGCATGCATACATAGTTAACCTGGGATATCTGAGTCTCATGAATTATTGATTGAACAACTGTGATTTAGAGTATGACTTCAAATACAGAAGTATGATTTATAGACCCATGTTCTTTTTAAAGACTGGCTATTTGAGATCCTTTAAATTTTTCATACTGTTTATAGAAAAAAAAAGTTAATTTCTGCAAAGAATTCAGTTGGCTCTAAATAAAAAGCAGTCTTTAAATCACCACATTTGCCTGATCTTTTGGATTTTTGAGTATATGTGTCCTTTCATTTACTTGTATCTTCCTTTATTCCAAAATATTTATTTTAGGATGTATATAATTTTCAAGCTTTATTTTTAAATTAAGACTGGTATATTTCATTCCTTTAATATTATTTAATGTGAATTGCTTTATTAATTTTTCTGTTATATTTTTCATTGCCCACAAACAGAAACCAATTTGAATTTTGTATATTGATCTTCAGAATACAGTTAAGCTCTTTTACAATTTTGAATCTGGGATACAATTTAAAAGCTGTTTACAGTAGTTCAGATAATTACAATAGGATTTCTGAAGTCTACCAAGTACTTAAATAGATTTTAGGGTTAGACAATTGAAGAGAACAGAATTACCAAAGCAAAGATTCCACTCCACTTGAATTTAGTTGATTGGAGAGCATGACAAAAGTGTGCTAAATGTTTGACAGTTGGATGAAATGAACAAAGAAAATTATAAGATAAAAACATCTTCAGAGTTATTGAAAGAGAAAAAAATCAAATATATCAACCCACAAGGAATTAAAAGGAGATTGCTTTTCTCTCATAACTACTTATACAACAATCTGTGAATAATTGAAGCCCAAATAGAATAATCATTTTACTTTTGTGTCTCTAAGGTCTTGGAGAATAAAACCCAAACATTTATTACAAATTGTCAACATTATACATAGCACTCACCTGTCAGGAGGCATTGTATAAATTCATATTTAATGAATAATGAGTGAATGAATTGTGAGTCTGTCAGAATATTAAGAAAAATTGCACTTGAATGCAGTCACTACTTGAATGATGTAATTAAGTATTGTTCATTTAAATAGTCGGAGTGATTCCCAATGCTCTGTCAAACAGTCAGCTGAGAATATGAGAAAGACCAGTACTCAGGCCTCCTCTGGGGCTTGTCATTCCGGGACTTGAGCTCTGTAGAATTTTCAAAGTTTCATAATTATTATAGTTTATTGTAAAATGTGCACTGATCTTTACTCTCATGGTTTTCACTGAAGTACACATAATGTTAAAATTAGAAATTATTTTTATTGTGATAGTCATTATGCTTTGCTACATTCAAATGAATGATCCTTTCCCACAAATGGGATGAGTGTGGTAAATAGAACAGAAGCTTCAACAGCGATCTAGTCTTTTTTTGATCACCATTTACTTTCAGTTGACTATACCTTAATAATACAGTTAATTTCTAATAACTGTACAAAGTGTTTTATTTGCAAGTCAAAAATAAGTGATCCAAAGCAATTTTTTAAAAAAGGAAAAAGTAAGTGACTATAGCCAAGTTTCTAAGTAATCTTATTAAATAAAAAACACGGAG
>CABHPH010125619.1:0-11640 GCA_902168325.1 Peromyscus nudipes
ATAGATAGATAGATAGATAGATAGATAGATAGATAGATAGATAGATAAAAGGGGGTCTTATTGTAGCCCAGAATGCCCTTTGACTCACTATGTAGCCAAGGATGTCCTTGAACTTCAGATCCTCACTGCCTCTGCCTCTCAAGGGCTAGGATTAAAGGTGTATGTCACTCTGCCCACATGGCGCTTATGTTTCAGATTTTCAAGTTTGAGATGTTCAACCTGGAAGGACAGTGGTGATGGAGAAGCAGATTTCCCCACTTCACATGGTGAGGTTGGGTCACTGTCAGTCGCTGGTCCATGGCACACCACTGTTGCAGCCTAACCATTTGGTTTTTGGGCATATGCCATGCTTCTCTCATAATTGGTTCCCCTCTTGGGAAGACCTGGGTGTTTTTTAGTATGGACAACTCAACAAGCCCCAGAAGCTGTGGGCACCACTCAGCTCAGAACAGCACAGAGAGATCCAGCTGTGTGCCTGGGGAGGGGAACACCGCAGAGCCCCAGGCCTGTAGAACATCTGTGTGTGTTGACAGCAGGGTGTGATTGAACATGTACACAGAACTGGAAGCCAAATTCCATCAGGAGAACCCATCTGTCAGGAGGTACATACCACAGCAAGTCAGGTTTCCAGCTGAGCCACCAGTTGTCCACACAACCCTCCACTGAGCACAGCTCTGCACAGGCCATCCTGGGAAGCATCCCTGTGTTCTGACAGTTTAATGGTAGAGTCACTCCATAAATGGATACAAACAAGAACATGTCCACTTTGTGACACCCACCAGTCACCAGAGGCTGCAGCCCAGCTTCTCTACCCATGTTCAGCCTACCCCTTACTTTGTGGACAGTCATTGTAGTTTTTCGGTAATGCCCCTGTCTTAGTTAGGGTTTCTGTTGCTGTGATGAAACACCATGGCCAAAGCAACTTGAGGAGGAGAAAGGGTTTATTTCACTCACAGCTAACAGTTTATTATCAAAAGCAGTCAGACCAGAAACTCAAGCAGGGCAGGAACCTGGAGGCAGGAGCTAATGCAGAGGCCATGGAGGAGTGCTGCTTACTGGCTTGCTCCTCATGACTTACTTGCTCAGCCTGCTTTCTTCCCATCCAGGACCACCAGCCCAGGGATGGCACCACCCACAAGGGGCTGGGCCCTCCCCCATCAATCATTAAGTAAGAAAATGCCCTACAACCGGAGCTTATGGAGGCATTTTCTCAATTGAGACTCCCTCCTCTCTAATGACTCTAGTGTGTGTCAAGTTGACATAAAACTATCCAGACGTGGTGGTATACCCTATAATCCCAGTATCCCTGCAATCCCAGGACTCCAGAGGATACTTAGGCAAGTGTTATGAATTATTACACGGGGACCCTGAGGGTATCCTGTGCATGCAGGGAACCATGCTGGCATGCTGAGCAGATGCACGGCGGGCTGGTGGACGACCTACTCCATGCGGGCGGGGCAGCGGGAGGACATTCAGAATCCAGATGCTACATCCACGTGGAAATGGTTTATTATAATAGAGAGACGAAGAGAGAAAGGAGGAGGGTCAAGGGGGTGTGGAAGGAGAGAGAGAGAAAGGGGCAGAATTTTTCCTTAACAAGAGGCTTCTACGGCAGGACTCGCAGGGCGGCCCCAAGAGGCGGGTCAGAATATTAACAGCAGGAGCATCACAAGTTCAAGGCAAGCCTGAGCTGCTTAGTGAAGCCTGTCTAAAAAAGAAGAGAGGTGGAGGGTGAAAACTCAGGCCTGGGGTGTGGCTCAGCAGTGGAGTGCCTACGAGGCTCAGGTCAGAAGAAGCAAAGGGCTCGCTAATAGGCAGGAAACACAGGCATGTGACAGTGGTTTGCCATGCAGAGGGAAGCCTGCCGCCTCTTCTGTGTGAATGGGGATGCACTGTCTCCATTCACACGGGCAGGAAGCTGTTTATGAATTAAACAACGAGTGTGTTCTTGAGCACCGAGAGGAGAGGGAGCTCAGACGCACACGGGGGTTCCTGAAATTCCCCTGGAACTCTTCTCTGCACCGTAGTTTCTGTTGCCGCCGCCCCTGCTGCTTTTGATTTTCGGATGGGGAAAACCCGCATGAAATTCTAGACTGCTGACTGTTTCTGAAAACTGAGCTGACCCGATAGTCTCAGTTCTCAGATGGGGTGTCTGGGACCCACGTGGAGGAGCAGGCCCTTGCTGGGTGGTTCACAGTGGGCGCCCCGGCCCCACCCCTTTTGTCTTCCCTGTTTCCTCCCTGGGGTCTGGTCCTGTGTCATCTCCCAAGTGTCTCAAGGAATGTTCCCATACCCCTCCCTCATGGGTACCCACAAGAAATAGGCCATCTTGATCCCTCCCCTCGCCTCCCTCTTCTACTTCTCCCCGTCTCAGAGACTGATGTCTGTCCTATGTACCTGCTCTGTGCACCCCGCTTTGTTTTTCCCTGAAGTTCATGCTGTATCTCTAAACATATGTTAGGAAACACCCCTGCATGACTCATGAGCACACAAGGGCATCCACCTCCTCATTAGGCAAGCACTCTGGGGGTCTTTGACCATAGTAGCTACACCTAGCCTTAGAGACTATGGTGGTTTGAATAAGAATGGCCCCCATAGGCTCGTTTATTTGAAGACTTGGTCATCATGGAGTGATACTGCTTGAAGGGGATTTAAGAGGTATGGCCTTGTTGGAGTAGGCATGGCTTTGTTAGGGTGAGCTTTGGGTTTTGGTTGGTTGGTTGGTTGGTTCGTTGGTTGGGTTGGTTTGGTTTTTTGAGATAGAGTTTCTCTGTGTAACAGCCCTGGCTGTCCTGGGACTCTCTGTAGACCAGGCTGGCCTCGAACTCACACAGATCCGCCTGCCTCTGCCTCCTGAGTGCTGGGATTAAAGTCGTGTGCACCACTGCCCAGCTAGTTCCACTGTCTCTCTTCCTGATGCCTTCCGATCCAGATGTAGAGCTCTCAGCTACCATGTCTTGGCTACCGTGTCTTCCTGCATGCCGCCATGCTCCCGCCTTAATGACAGTGGACTAAAACAGCCCAAATTAAACGCTTTCTTTTTGTAAGAGTTGCCATGCTCATGGTGTCTCTTCACAGCAATAGAGCACTCACTGTCCAAGGGACAGAAAAGTTACAGGTCACTCCAACCCAGGTACTCACGCCATCCCACACCATGCTATCTTGAATGAAGTGAGTCCTGCCAGCCAGAAGTGGCTTCAGCCACAGATGGTGAACACTTTCTTCCCCTTCTTCTCCAGCAGAGTTTCATTCAAGGTAGAGACAAAGAGAAGTGATTCTGGGGAGTGTTAGAAATGAGAGCCCCTTCCCCGTGGGCCTGTGGACCAGGGTGTGGGCTTCATCTCCGGTGACCCATCTCCAAATAGTGCCAGAGCATCCCGGGCAGGAGTGTGGGTAAGGGACACAGCTGTGAATGCACAGGTGGCCTTACCACTCTAGAGCTGACAGCCTGGCGGTGGAGGCAGTGGGCAAACAGGTGCCATACAAAAGAGATTCAGTTGGTGGCAACTGCTAAGAAAAATAGGAAGAAAGCAGACTGGGCAACAGACCTGTCGGACAGCTTGGGTTGGAAGCAGCCTGGAAAGGTGAGGAAGGCCACGCAGGTGTTTTTGCAGTAGTAGATCTGGTGGCTTGTGGCCAGGAAAAGGAGTTTGGGTTTCCTTGAGAAGGAATAAGGAGTCCTGGAGGAGGGGGTGAGGTTCAGCAAGGAAGCACTAAGATTGGATGTGAATGTCTGTTAATCACACAGTTACTGGAAACACTTTGGCAGCTTCTCTCCGTGAATCTTTTGAGGCTCTGGTTTTCTGTCTGTCGTTTTCCCTTCCTGGCAGGGAGGCGGGATCAAGTAGGCTGTAGAGAGAGAGGGCGGTAAGTCTGCCCTCTGCAAGTCCATCAGATTATAGGAAATACAAGGAAGGAGGAACACGTTAAACGGAACCGCAGGGATCCTGAGGGTGGCCATCACACTGGGTAGGACTCTGGTCCTTCCTCAAACATTGCAACAGGACAAAGGAAGCTGGCTATGATGGAGTGGTAAGACAGGAAGAGCATCCGCCAGAGCAGAGTGGGGATCTTGTTTGGCTCCTCTTTTGAGCAGACCAACTCAACAAAAGACCCTTTGAGATAACAGAGACCAGGACCTAAGGCAGACAGTATTACTGAGTAATAAAGAATTCTTGTGAGCTTTGGTGGATATGAAATGAGATCATGGTGGTGTTCCTCTCCCTCTCCCTCTCCCTCTCTCTCTAAGACCTTGTTTCCTAGAGATAGAAACTGAAAAGTGTGTATGGATGAAATGACCTGGTGGCTGGTGGTATATCTCAGTGGTAGAGCACTTGTCTGACACATGGAGATTGATGCCATCTCCAAGAGTGCAGAAAGTAAAAATAAAATATGTTTAAAAACAAAGAGGGGCCGGCAAGATGACTCAGTGAGCAAAGGCACCTGCTGGCAAGTCTGATGGCCTGAGTTCAATTCTCAGGACCTATGTGTGGAAAGAGACCCAACTCCCTCACCCTGAGTTCAATCCCTGGGATCCATGTGGTGGAAGGAGAACCGATTCCATCCTCCTACAGACCGTCCTAACCTCTACACATGCTCTCTAGCAGTCAAGAGCAGACACACACAAGAAATAGATGCTTTCAATACAGTAATAAAGGAAAAAAATGAGGTCTGGGAATGTAGCTCAGTGGTAGAGCTAGCACAGGCCTTGGGTTCAATCCTCAGGACCACAAAAAAGTAATGGCTGGACGAACAGACAAAACAGGAATGGCAAGGAGCTAATGGAGCTGGTGATGGGACGGCCATCATGGGACGGCCATCACGGTCCTTTCTCTGCTTTGTATCTGGTGAAAACTCTTGCTAGGCACAGTGGTGCTCTCCTGTGATCCCAGCACTCAGGAGGAAGAGGCAGGAGCATCACCACAAGTTCAAAACTACATAGCAGGACCTTGTCTGAGAAAGGAAGGAAGGGGAGGGTGGGCCAGCAGGCTCACTCCATAATAATCTTTTCAAACGAGTGAAGCTGGGTCCTCCACCAAGAAAAGCCGCATTTCCTGCCTCTGGGGAGTAGAGTATACTGCTCCTGTCTCACTTTCCCTCCTCTTCTCTTGCAGCATGGCTGAGAAGATGCCTACACCACCCACAGGCCATGGCCTGCAGCCATTGCTCTTTCTGCCCTGCTGAGCCATTACGTCTGGAGCCCCCCGGATGAAACCTGCCTCCTGACGTCACACTTGCGCTGCTGTCCACAGCGATGGTGAAGGACTGGACTCTACAGGCTCACAACCTTCAAGTGCACTTTCAAGGGCCAGCACCCTTTGTCCTAGGACTGGTGGGCCTGAACAATGGCTGAGGGCCAGGGGACCCCATAGAGTTGTACCACGACTTCAGGGACAGCAGCACTCCAGTGCCCGAGGACTATGACCACCTATCGACCTCTTCCTAATGATGGTGTGGACTTGGCAGCCAGCTGTGGGGCCAGGGGCACCGATATCCTCCCTGGGCCCCACCCTGGGGACTACACTCCCATGGGATTCTGGGCCCAGAACGGCAGCATGTCCCAGCCTCTTGGTGAGAGCCCAGCCATTGCCACCACTCGCCCTAGCCCTACCACCCCTGCGATGCCCAAGATGGGTGTGCGTGCCAGAGTGGCTGATTGGCCACCCAAGCGAGAAGCTTTGAGAGAGCAGAGCAATCCCAGCCCCTCACAGGACACAGATGGTGTAAAGTCCACCAAAGTGACCCATTCCATGAGAAACTTACAGAATGGACAGCTCCCTTCCAGCACCCCAGCTTCCTCAGGGTCTAGAGCCTTCCATCGACTCTCCAGGAGGAGGTCTAAAGATGTAGAATTCCAGGATGGGTGGCCCCGGTCCCCTGGCCGGGCCTTCCTCCCTCTGCGACATCGAAGCAGTAGCGAGATCACCCTCAGTGAGTGTGACGTGGAGGAACCTGGAGAGTCACGGGGAACCCGGCACCCAGGGGTGCTGCCCCTCTTCCGAGAGTATGGCAGCACATCCTCCATTGATGTGCAGGGTGTGCCAGAGCAGAGTTTCTTCGACATCCTCAATGAGTTCCGCAGTGAGCAGCCAGAGGCTCGCGGCTCCCAGAACCTCAATGAGCTCCTGCGGGTGGATCCTGGCACCCTTCTCCCAGGAGGCAGCTGTGGAGCCAAGGGAGACCCCCGCAATGGCCAGCCTGCCAAAGATAGTCTCCAGACTCTGCAGCCTCTCAAGGAAAAGGAGAAGGCCCGGAAGAAACCTGCGTGGGGCCTGGGCAGTGGGGACACTGTGGACTCATCCATCTTCAGGAAACTGAGGAGCAGTAAACCTGAGGGGGAGGTGGGGCGGCCTCTGGGAGAGACTGAGGAGGGCCGAAGCCCCCCAGAAGCCAGCAGACCATGGGTCTGCCAGAAGAGCTTTGCCCATTTTGACGTGCAGAGCCTGCTGTTTGACCTCAACGAGGCAGCTGCCAACAGGGTGTCCGTGGCCCAGAGGCGCAACACCACCACGGGGGCCTCGGCGGCCTCGGCGGCCTCGGCCATGGTGACCCTCACAGCATCACGGGCCCACAGCCTGGGGACTCTGGACCCAGCCTTCACCAGCACGGAGGATTTGAACTGCAAAGAGAACCTGGAGCAGGACCTGGGGGATGACAATAGCAATGACCTTCTGCTTAGCTGCCCACACTTCCGCAATGAGATCGGTGGGGAGCGAGAGCGCAACGTCAGCTTCTCCCGGGCCTCCTTGGGTTCCCCGGGGGGCAGCAGCGAAGCCCACATAGCGGAGCCCACCCTGAGCACCCACCGCACAAATGCCAGCATCTCGGTGCTGGAGGTGCCCAAGGAGCAGCAAAGGACACAGAGCCGGCCCAGGCAGTACAGCATCGAGCACGTGGACCTGGGTGCTCGCTACTACCAGGACTACTTTGTGGGCAAAGGTGATGCGGGCGAGTGGCTGGGGCCCCAGCTTGTCCTTGAAACACACCCACTGCTAATTTATCTGACCCTCTGTCATTGCTAGGGTGCCGGGAGGCACACTCAGTGCCGGGAGGACAGTGAGCCCCAGCACCACCAAAATAAATAAATGGTTCTTGTCAAATGTAACAGATATCAGCTAGGTTCTCCACAGGGCTCAGAGTGTTCTCTGGAGCCAATCTCGAGTTAGACCATGGGTTGGAGTGTCCTGTCTGATAGCTTGTTGGCTCTGTGACACAGTCCGCCCTGCAGGTTGACCTCGTGGGAGAAAAGGGGTTGGTTGTCGTGGATCCCATACCCAAACCAAAACAGCACTAAGATGAACAGTGCCTTGGGCTGAAAAGGGCTGTTTCATGTTGGGTTTTTTTGGGGGGGTTTTTTTTTTTGTTTTTTTTTTTCGAGACAGGGTTTCTCTGTGTAGCTTTGCGCCTTTCCTGGAACTCACTTGGTAGCCCAGGCTGGCCTCGAACTCACAGATATCTGCCTGCCTCTGCCTCCCGAGTGCTGGGATTAAAGGCGTGCGCCACCAACGTCCGGCTCATGTTGGTTTTTAAAACTCACCAAGAAATGGGGTATGGTAGTGCACATCTGTAATTCCAGCACTCAGGAGGCTGAGGCAGCTGGATCTTCAGTTTGAGGTAGGCCTGGGCTACATGGTAAGACCCTGCCTCAAAAGGGAAAGGAAGCGAAGGGGTGGGGGCAGATAACCATTTCCTGCCAGGCATGGTGATGCACAGTTGAATCCCAGTATTGAGGCTGAGGTGGGGGGATTTCCAGTGTGAGGCCGGCTTAGTCTAAGCATATTCAAAGACAACACAGTAATATAGAGTAAGGCCTGTCTACTCCCCCAATTTTTTAAAGTAGCCTTTCTAAAATGACTTCTTTGTAGCCATGGAGGCCTGAGGTTAATGCTTATTGAGCATTGACCACGTGCTGGGATCTCTGAGATGCTGGGCATTCTGCATAGGTGAAAAAACCAACGGCAAATTCGGTAGCCTCTTCGGGAGTGGGCTCCCACTGTGGAGGACAGTGTGCAGTACCATTCTGATTAGTTTGCACCCATTATTTTGGATTAGCCTTGGATTCACCCAGGTGCATCTGAAAACAGGACTGTCAGTTAAATATATAGAATGCCAGGGCGAGAACAAGAAACAGATATCTGCTGTGTTCTTGAATTTTTGCTGATAATGACACGAAGGCTTGGAACAGGAGTCACACAGGATGCCACCAAAAAACAAAACAAAAACCCACTACGGTTGGATATCAGAAAGAACTATTTCCTAGTAAAAAAAAATCTCTTCCGTTTGTCCAGGAAAAAGGGGAGAGCAGAAACCTGGCTCCCTGGCTCATTTATGGCTGTCACCCTCAGTATTTCCATTACTTAGGTCTGTAGAAGCGTGGTCAGATACAGGTATGACTTAGGGATCTGCGTCAGGGCCCTGAACAAATCGGAGGCCCTGGGCTACTTGGCCAGCATTTAAGCTGTATGCATACTGTGTGCCAGCCTGGTGCCGCGCTAACTCAATTAATCCTCACATTGCTGAGTTAAGCTCATCTGACTGCTAAGGATCCCGTCATGTGACCTGGATGGGGCCTTATATCTAATCTCAACCCAGAATTTGTGCTGGCAGGAGATTCCCTAGGCTCAGGGCTTAACTGCTTCACACCAGCTAATGGGAGCTAAACCCAGCAAGCCTTTAACAGAGCCTGGATTAATCTCAGTGACCCTGGGTTGATGACCCACTGTGTACTATACCAAGCCTTTCATCATTGTGGTCTCACTCACACACCAGCTCTGAACTGTGGGCAGCCTCTGGGTCCCTTTTCCTCAAATAAGAACACCAAGACTCAGGAAATGCCTCTGACTTGTCCAGTCCAGAAAGCCAGGCCTTGCCCAAACTCACAGAGTTTCCCCACTGGCCTCGGGCCTCTTAGCCTCCTCCCAGTGCACCACAAGCAGACCGCCGTGGGCTGTGCCCTCTCCTTCCAGGCATCTGACCGTACTTTCCTGCCCTCCCTTTGCAGAGCACGCCAATTACTTCGGCGTGGATGAAAAGCTGGGGCCCGTGGCGGTGAGCATCAAGCGGGAGAAGCTAGAGGACCATAAGGACCACGGACCTCAGTACCAATATAGGATCATCTTCCGGACTCGAGAGGTAGGGCCTGGCGCAGTGTGCCTGCTGAGTAAACAGGAACGTAAACCCTTCCCATTTCCACACCCTCCTTCTACCATGTTCCAGGCCAACGACATCCGTCTGCTAAGAGGCCCAGTAATATGATTGTGTGAGTCTGTCCATTTTACAGAGGGGAAAACTAAGACTCAGAAATCACATGGGTTGCAGCAAATAAGCCGAGACAGGATCTGAACCTGGCAGGTGACGACAAAGCTCAGGATCACAAATCTATTCTCAAGAGATTGACTCCAACGAACATAAAGAAAAAAAAAAGGCGTGGTTGGGGGGAGGGGTCATTTCAGGACTCAAGAATTAAGGAAGACTCCAAGCCTCAGTCTGGGAAGGCCTGGGGTATCACAGCAAGCCCTGCCAACATGCTAAGCAGCTTTCACCACGATTGACCAACCTGCTCCGTTCTGAGCTAAGAATCCCACTGTCCTGTGCCCACACCCCCCACCCCCCACCCCCCGTGTTACAGGTTAATTGCAGCAATGGGGGACCATGGTGCTGTGCTCCCACACCAATACAAGTGATTTGTGACAGGAATGTATTTCTGGCTAGCCTCAAGTCACAAAGAGATTGCACTGATCTCCATAGCTATAGGTCAGGGATAGAAACTGCTATGGGCACAGATTGACCCGGTCTTCCGCAAGACTGAAGAACTTTTTTTTTTTAACTTTATTTTTATGTGCATTGGTGTGAAAGACGTCAGATCCCCTGGAACCGGAGTCACTGAGAGTTGTGAGCTGCCATGTGGGTGCTGGGAATTGAACCTGGGTCCTCTGGAAGAACAGCCACTGCTCTTAACTGCTGAGCCATCTCTTCAGCCCCAAGACTGCAGAACTTGACACTTCTTCTGCTCAGTTTGGCTGGCTCGGCCTCCTTTTTTGTGTTGAATGCCATTCTCTTCTGTCACCAGCGTGCTCTCTTCAGTCCTGGGCAAAGGGACCACTGCCCAGGTCGTCTAGATGGTATTAGCTTTCCATATAGAAGGATGATTCATGTCTGCAGGATCCCTGATTGGCTCTGCATGGATCCCACACCCACAGGTTGGGCCAGGCACTGACGGGTGAGAGAGATAGACAGCCAGATCTAGGACACGCTCCACCTTAGGGCTAGAGCCACCGCCCTGGCACTGAGATTGACAGTTCCATGGGAGCCGCCTAAGGAGCAGAGGAAAGAGGAGAAGAAGAAGGACCTCAGCGGGAATGGTGGAGTGTTTTTCTTTTGTTTTAAGAGCTTGTCTCTTATAGCCTCAGCTGGCTCCAGCTCCTGATCCTCCTGCCTCCACTCTCTGAATACTTAGATAGCGGCATGGGCTACCACATCCGTCAGAAAGGTGGTTTTAGCTTGCCTCGCTTCCTGCCTCTGAGTTCAGTCCCCAGCAGGACAAGACGAGTTAACAACAATGAAGAGGTGGTGGCACCTTCTGAAAGAGCCATGTAAAGGCAGCGTTTCCAGAGAGGTCGCCGCCGCCAGCTGACACAGGCCCACACACTGGGGATCCCTGTGTGCCGGGCCTACACCCTGGCATAAAAACCCAGCAGGCTACCAGTACCAGGGAGCTTACTTTGAGTTTGGGGCCAGCCAAGTTTTTGAGCTCATCCTGGCAAGCAGATGAGGCACTGAGGACAAGTGCCCCACCCAGCAGAGGCTTTCAACCGGAGACACAAGGCTTTGTGGCAGCTGAAGAGAGTGGGCCCCAAAAATCACATGCCCAGACTGCAGGAGGGCTGGACCTGTGTCTTAGCCAGGCTTTCCTTCTGCTCACCTTTCTGGGCAGTTGAGCACCGAGGCAGAATGGGAGGTGACAGTTCCCCCAGCTTCAGAGTCCCTTAGGACACATGGGCCAGTGCTGGTGAAGTGAGAAGCCGTGTGTGTGTGTGTGTGTGTGTGTGTGTGTGTGTGTGTGTGTGTGTGTGTGTACACTCAGGAGAGATGCATGTTCTTGCAGCGGCAATGGCGGCAAGCAGCTTAGCTGCGGGGCCAGCCCGTGCTCGGCCTTTGCCTGGGCTAGCCCACACCAGTCTCGAAGTCTTGCAGCTGTCTTGGTGGCAGTCTTGTCCTCGCTTGTGGCAGAGCAGATACAGAGCAGTTAGGACCCTCCAGTGAGAGGCAGGGCCTGTCTCTCTGTCCGTTCGTCCGTCATCCTCTGGCCGCCCCACTCAGCTGCCTCAGGGGGTCACCTGACAGTTGAGGGCCCTTCCCCACACTGGACCTGTTCATGATATAAGAACTCAGCTGACTCACACATGCATGCGGTGTAAGTGGACTCAGTGGAGGTCAGAAGAAGGCATTGAAGCCCCAGGGACTGGAGTTATAGGTGGTTGTGAGCCACCATGTAGATTCTAGGAACTGAACCTGCTTCTGCAGCTGCTGCTTGCTTGCTTGCTTGCTTGCTTGCTTTTTCTTTCTTTCTTTCTTTCTTTCTTTCTTTCTTTCTTTCTTTCTTTCTTTCTTTCTTTCTTTCTTTCTTTCTTTCTTTCTTTC
>CABHPH010125621.1:2182-17465 GCA_902168325.1 Peromyscus nudipes
AGAGAGAGAGAGAGAGAGAGAGAGAGAGAGAGAGAGAGAGAGAGAGAAATATAAAAATAAAACTTCACCTTTTCAAAAGACATTTTTTAAGATCATGAAGAAAGCCAGGCATGACGGCACATCATGACACAAAGTCTGTCATCCTGGCACTCAAGCACCCAGCAGACTGAGGAAGGAGAACAGAAATTTCTGGGTCTGCCTCAAAGAGAGAGAGGGAGAGAAAGAGAGAATACAATTTTTAAAAACTATGACAACATAAGCCACCTAGTGGGAGTGTCCTAGTTTGGTTTCTATGGCTGTGAAGAGACACCGTGACCACAGCAACTCTTATAAGGAAAACATTTAACTGAGGTTGGCTTACAGTTCAGTCCAGACAGTTCAGGCAGATGTGGTGCTGGAGCTGAGAGTGCTGTATCCTGCAGGCAACAGGAAGTCAACTGACAGCCACACTGACGGAAGCTTGAGCAAATGAGACCTCAAAGCCCACTGCCACAGGTACACACTTCCTCCAACAAGGCCACACCTCCTAATAGTGCCACTCCCTTTGGGGGCCATTTTCTTTCAAACCACCACAGGGAAGAACCAATACAAAATAGATACTGTATGAAGAAAGGGAAAAAAAAAAAAAAGCAAACCTTGCATCTGGGATATAAAAAGAGCTCCACAGTTCAATAAGAAAACAAATTTACATCTCAACGTAAAAATAGGCAAAATGCTTTCTATTGGAGAAGAGATGCCGGTGGCGGATGAACACGGGAAGGCTGGTGCTCGGCCTCATTCATCGCTGGGGAAACGGAAATGAGACAGCAGAGAGCTGATGCTGCAGATCTACTGGACCCCTAAATACAAACCCATCAGAGTCTTTCAGAGATTGGCCCACCTCTCCCAGTCAACCCCACAGCTACCCAAACTGCAAATGCTCGGGCACAAAACTGTGTGGCACTTGATTATACCTGTGTACCACTTGCTGAGACTTTGATGGTGTCTAGATTGCTTATTGTCCCGAATGCTGTGTCAATGCATCAGTGCTAGGTGAACAGCTGTCGCATTATTCATGGGATGATGGCAAGGAGGGGGCAGAATCTGTACTTGTGTGCAGCGGGTGATTTTTTTTTCAATTATGTCTGGGTCCACAGGTGAAAATAAGGATGTTGATCTGACGGTACTCTGTGTTGTCAAGCACGCAGATGCTCTGAGCTCCCCCACTCTGCTGTTGGGGATGCTCAAAGTGACAATTCCATTGTTTCTTGTCAAGGAAAAGCGATGAAGCAGTAGCCCTGTCTGTAGGTACTGGCCCAGTAGACATGAAGGCACTCAAAGGCATGGACATAAACGTTTTTGGGGAGCTTCAAAGCAATCCCCACTTGGGAACGCCCAGCTGTCTTTCAATAGTGAAAGGATGAACAGTAGACAGCCCATAATCCAGGAGAATCCTTCTGAGGAATGAAGAGTGCAAACTCACCATGCTGGCACGAGGGAGGTTACAGCAGGTGGATCCTGAATCCGAGAGCAGTGTGAGCTGCATAGTGAGAAGTCTCAAAGAAGGGGTCAAGGGAGAAGACAGGAGTGTGGTAGGACTTGCTAGCTGGCTTTCTTTGTCAAATTACATCCACCTACACACTGGGAAAAAAGTTCATTTTATAGGAAAAGAGACCTCACTAAACATGGCTTTTTAAATAACATGAAATAGGAGCTAGGAATATAGCTCAGTTGGTAGAGTGTTTGTCTAAGAGACATGAGGCCCTGGGTTTGATCTCTGATATATTGTTTGCAATCTAGGAAATAAAGCTTGCCTGAATATCAGAGGACAGAGTTAGCCATAGAGTTAGATAGAGGTCAGGCAGTGGTGGCACACACCTTTAATCCTAGTACTCGGGAGGCAGAGGCAGAGATCTGGATTTCTGTGAGTTCAAGGCCACACTGGGCTACATGAGATTAATCTAGTCTAAAAGAGAAACAGAGCCAGGCAGTGGTGGCACACACCTTTAATTCCAGCATTAGGAAGGTTGAAACAGGAAGTGATATGTCTGGGCAGAGAAAGGAATATAGGGCAGGAGGAGACAGGAACTCGTGCTTTTTCAGGATGAGGAGTTGGTGAGGTAAGAGGTGGTGACTGTGACTTGCTCTGCTTCTCTGATCTTTCAGCTTTCACCCCAATATCTGGCTTCGGGTTTTTATTAGAAGACCAATTAGGATTCCTGCAACAGACCTCTAGCATGGCATAAACCATGCACAGTGACACAGGCCTATGGTTCCGGCACTGAGGAGGTGGAGGCAGGAAAATTAGAAGTTCAAGACTATGCTCTTCATTTCTCCCCCACCCCCACCCTTTCAATGGTATAGACATTTCAGAAAGGCTGGCTATAGGCATAGCTCAATGGTACAGAAACCAAGGAGGCTGCCTAGTGGTGCAGCATGGCGGTGGAACATGTCCTCAGCATGCATGAAACCCTGAGTACCATCCTCAGCTACAAAAGAACAACGAAAACAGAAAATGGTGAGCCCTGGGGATGATGCTCGGCGGTGGAGTACCTAATCAGCATGTGTGAGACCCCAGCACCACGCACAAAAATAATGCAGTCCCCCAAGATCAAAGAGTCTACAGGGAGGGGGAGGGGCGTAAGGATGCTGACCGTCCACGAGTGTTTCTTCCCACCCATCCCATCACTCAGTGGCTTCAGGCACCCTGTGTTCCTTGGAAAACAGTTTGAAAAGTAACCCTCTTAGGCCCGGTATGGTTGTTGTTCTAGTTAGGTTTCATGGTGTGCATGGCAAACACCATGACTAAAAGCGACCTGGGGAGGGAAGGGTTTATTTGGCTGACACGTCCCAGTCACAGCACATTGCTGAGCAAAGTCGAGGGAAAGACTCAAGCAGGAACAGAAGTAGAAATCGTGGAGGAAAACTCCTTAGTGGCTTGCTTCCCCTGGCTGCTCAGCTTGCTTCCTTACACAGCTCAGAACCTCCTGCCTGGGATGGCAATGCCCACCGTGTACCCTCCCACGTCGACCATCACAGGCCAGTCTGATGGGAACAATTCTCTAATTCAGGTTCCCACTTCCCAGGTAACTCTAGTTTGTGTAAAGCTCACAAAAACAAAACAGTACAGTGGTGCATATCTGTCATCCCAGAACATGAGAGACTGAGAGGCAAGACTGTGAGTTCAAGGGCAGCCTGGAGCGAGTTCTAGGACAGCCAAGGCTACACAGAAAAACCCTGTCTCGAGGAAAAAAACAAACAAACAAACAAAAACAAGTCATTGTAGTGGATCTGATTTGGGGAGTGGCTTATATCAGGTGTTTTTGTAAAGGTGTTTCTCCGATACAGAAACTGAAGCATAAAGAGATTAAATTTCCTGTCAGGCGTCACTAGGGAGTGTCAGACCTGGAATTTCAGGCCAGAGGTTCTAGCTCCAAGCATTTGCTCTGCAGAAACGCTGCCAGGTTCTAGCCTCTGCTGTGTGTGCCCTGAGGTACCTGTGGATGTCACCTGTGAATGTCAGTTGGATCCCTCCAACTCTCAGGCCCAGCGGGGCTAAGGCTAATGGAGGGAGGGGACTCCAGGTGGAACTAGACTCCACATGGCTTGGAGCTGACACAGTGGCTGTCTCTACCTGCAGGGCTGCTGAAAGCCTCGCCTCTGGGGTGTGGAGGAATGCTCTGTCTGGCCCAAGTGCTGGATTTCACTCTGGTCACCCCTCCAGGGCTCCGCCCACTGCTGGGCAGATGGCCTGTCCAGTAACTCGGCTAGTTCCTAGCTTGACAGGACGAAAACGGATATGTCTGCGTCCAGGACGTCAGCACCACTTCAGGAAGAAGAGCGGGGATGAAGCCAAGGGTATGCTGAGCCAGCACAGACTGCTCAGACTGTTCCAGCAGAAGGCTGGGGAAGGAGCCTGGAGGTCATGTGCACCCAGGCCTCCTACTGTGCAAATGGGAAAGTCGGATCCAGACAAGGGAGGTGGCTTGCCTCCTCCTCAGGCTCCTGCCGTTGCCTTCTGGGACACAGGAAGATGCCAGTCTTAAAAAGCCACACCCGTGCCTATATAACAAGCCACTTGGCATCCAAGTCCTTTTTGTCTGTTGTTCCCAGGGCAGCCTTGACCTCACTATAGTCTCAGATTCACAGAAATCCTCCTGCCTGGATTACTGGATAGCATCCAATTCTTCAGTCCCATCTGTAGGATGGAGATGATGATAGCCTGGAGGAGGCCGCCAATCCTGCTCCGGTGGCTATGATTGTAACAGTTCCTCTTCGTGTGCTCCCCCTCCTGCTGTGCCCCAAACAGTCTGGGTTTCAGGATTTAGCTCCTCTCAGCTGAGATGAAGCCTCTGTTCCAAAGCGGGTCTTCTCCGCAGGCTGCTGGAGGTTCTCGGGCCAGCAGCAGCATCAGCCTCACCCAGGAGTTGGCTGGAAATGCAGAGGCTCCAGTGCCACCCAGCCCTGATGAACAGGCTCTGCCTCCTGACAGGGGCCCCACCCCACACCTGAGATGCCCTACTCATTACCTTTTCCTTCCTTTCCTTCTTCCTCTCTCCTGTTTTTCTGTTGTTGTTGTTGTTGTTGTTGTTGTTGACAGGGTTTCTCTGTGTAGTCCTGGCTGTCCTAGAATTTGCTCTGTAGACCAGGCTGGCCTCCTCGAACTCACAGAGATCCACCTGACTCTGCCTCCTGAGTGCTGGGATTAAAGGCATGCTCCACCACCATCTTTCTTCTTATTTTTATTTCTTTACTTTACTTAAAAAGGGGAGGGGGTGGCAGGAGGCTTCTAGCCATGTTGCCCAAGCTGGTCTCAAACTCTGGGGCTTAAGCAATGTATAGTGGCACATCCTTGTTTTCCCAGCGTTCAAGAGACTCCTGCAGCAGGATTACCCCGAGTTCAAGGCCACCTGGGGCTACATGTCAAGAACATAACAAACCAAGGATCTAGGGCTAGCTTGGATGGTAGAGTACTTTTGCAGCACACACAAAGCCCTAGCTTGCCCCCAGGCACCACATAAGCCTGTTGTTCCAACACTGGGAAGCAGGATGGTCATTCTGAGATCACCCTGCCTCAGCCTGCAAAGCGATGGGAACTACAGACCATGGCCGTGTGCATCAATGAGTAGTTTTAATAGAAGGAACACTTGGCTTTGACCTGTTTATAGGGAACATGGGCCGAACACACTTTTTTTTGCCATTTGGAACATATTTCATGAATTCTTATTGCACATCTCACAGATAAGGAGGCTTGAGGCAGGTGGTGGAAAGTCATAGAAGCATACTCTAAACTGTTGGCCTCTGTGACCCCAGGCTTCTCCACCTCAGTAGAACCTGGGGTTATGATGGGTCTGGACCCCCACCCTCCTGATTTGCTCAAGGCCTTTGCTTTCAAATCAGGCACCAATTGGGAGTGGGGGACCTCAAGTCTCCTTCTTCTGCCAGAGGAGGGGTATGTTCTGACACAAGGCGGGTGCTGACGGCTGCACAAGGTGAGAAGAGCCAGACGGAAGGACAACTGCAGTCAACAGGCAGTTCGCAAGGCTGACCTGTGGGCCGTGGTGGTCGATGAGCCCTGCTCCCTGCCACAGCCATCCTTTCAAGCTGACCGCAGACGCCAATACTCCAGCTCTGGCGCCCTCCGAGCCAAGGTGGAAAGCACAAAGACAAAGGGTGGCGGTGACAGTCCTCATCACCACACACCCATTTCACGTGTTGAGGAAAGGATGCCTCAGAGAAGTGTTGGGACTTGTTGAAGGCCACAGAGCAAATTAAGCATCTATCTGGGGTTCGGGTCCAGGTCTGTTTGTCTTCCAGCCTGGGATCTTCCCACCCCCCTGGGCTGTCTGAATTTTGAGTCTCAGGTTCAGAGAGTTTGCACTGCAGAATCCTTCCTACAACCCCCCAGGCACAGCCCTGCAAGGGAGATGGTTGTACTTGTGGCCTATAAGCTTTGCATGACTTTTCCAGGTCATGAGGTGGCTAGGGACAGATCTGGGATTTGAAATCCACCCACGCTCTCTCTCTCTAACCCAAAAGATCAAGTACTTTCTTCATGTCCAACTTCAGGGGTGTCAAGTGCCTCCCCTCCACCACACCCCTTCAGAGAGGTCTGGCACTCTGTATAGGTAGACCGGAATGACAGGACCTTGATGGCTGATAAAACATGAAAATGTGGGCTGCTGAGATGGCTCAGTAGTTTAGAGCACTTGTTGCTCTTGTGGAGGATCTGGGTTAAAGTCCCAGAATCCACATGGTAGCCCACAACCACCTGTAACTCCAGTTCCAGGGGTTCCAACGGCCTCTTCCGGCCTCCACAGGCACCAGGCACAAATGTGGTATACATACATACATACGGGCAAAACAATGGTACATATCCACTTAAATAAGTAAATCTAAAAAAGTAAATAAACATGAACATGGACTCAAAGGGAGAATCCATGTTCTGCTCCCTGTGATTTGCCGTGTAGTGTCGAGTAAATTCCTTGAACTCTCTGGGCTCTCTAATATTTACCTGTAAATGAAGCTGACCAGGATCCATACCTTACAGAATTATATATATGAACCACGCTTTAATAATACACCTTTATAGCTGGGTGGCGGTAGTGCATGCCTTTAATCTCAGCACTCGGAAGGCAGAGCCAGGCGGATCTCTATGAGTTCTAGGCCAGCCTGGTCTACAGTAGTGAGATCCAGGAGAGGAACCAAAACTACAACTACACGGAGAAACCCTGTCTTGAAAAGTACACACATACACACACACACACACACACACACACACACACACACACACACACCTTTATTCCCAGTACTTGGGAGGCAGAGACAGGTGGATCTCTGTGAATTCTAGGCCATCCTGGTCTATACAGTGAGTTCTAGGACAACTGGGAATATGTAGCAAGACCCTGTCTCAAGAAACAAAACAAAACTAATTGCCTGCAACCGTGGCAGAGTACTCACAGTCATGTGCAGCCTGTCAGTAACAGGCTGTCTATCCAGCAGGGTATCTAGAACAGGCTAAGTGCTGGGGGGCTGTCTGTGAAGTGCCACCCAAAATTCACTTCCCCATTGCAGAAGTGGAAATTACGTCAGCCAGTGCCGGCTCAGAAAGCAACTCTACCTTCAGCTATTAAGAAAGAAAATCGCAGCCGGGCATGATGGCACATACCTGTACTCTCAGCACTCAGGAGGCTGAGTCAGAAGGATTTTGAGAGTTCAAGGTCGGCCAGAATTACGGAGTGAATTCTGCCAGCAACAGTGTCAGACCCTGTGAAAGAAAGAAAGGGGGTAAGGAGGAAGAGAGAGAGGAAGGAAAGATTATGGGGAGGGAAAAGAAGAGAGAGGAGAGAAGGAGAGGGAAGAGAAGAAAGATACAGAGAAAGGAGGAAGACAGAAAGGAAGGGAAGAAGGAAGGAAGGAAGGAAGGAAGGGAGGGAGGGAGGGAGGGAGGGGGGGGGGAGGGAGGAAGGACAGACAGACGGACACACAAATTGAGCTTTGGCTGGCCTTGCCAGTTGTATGTCTTCCTTCTTCAGTCTTAAAACTGGGAGTGGGCTCTGGGATGTCTCCACCTCCCAGGGACACAGCTAGCCCTCAAATTGGAGCCGTGATGAGAAATGCCTTTGAGCCTTAACACCCAGGCCCCTTCCTCTACCAGTCCAGGCCAAGTCTGCTCTCAGGTCACACCAGCCTCAGCCAGCTAACAAGGTAAGAATGAGAGTGCATGAGTGTGCATCGGGGCTGGACACCAAACCAAGGGCTGGGCCAGGGCAGGAGCGCGGTGACTAGAAAAGGACACAGGAGTCATTACTGTAGTCACCAACCCAAAGGTCAGACCAAAGTGCTGTGTCCTGGAGCAGAAAGGCTTCTGACACAGAGCAAGGAGGTGCCACCTCCTCGGTCTCTAGTCCCATCCTGGAAGGTCAATCCACAGACACACACACACACACACACACACACACACACACCAGCCTTCAGGAGAGCCTGGGTGTCGGTCAGAAGCAGCTGGTACTTGGCTATGACTTCTAGGCCTCAAGCCTTGGTTCCCCCTGGCTCAAAACAGGGGAAGTGTGAGCTAAACCTTTTTTTATTGTTTGTTTGAGACAGGGTCTCACTATGTAGCTCTGGTGTCCTGGAACTCCCTCTATAGACCAGCCTGGCCTCGAACTCACAGAGATCCGCCTGCCTCTGCCTCCCAAATGCTGGGATTAAAGGCGTGCGCCACCACGCCTGGTTAGTTAAACCTATTTTAAAATGAACTTCTGACTTTGTAATAATTTCAGATTACAGGAAAGTTACAAAGACAGTTTGCTGCCACTCAGTTTCTTCCTTTATTACTATTTTGTGTTAATTTGTCCCAACAAAGAGAACATGACACGTGATTGTTACTCATTGAACTCCAGATTTAAATCAGACTAATTGTGTTTGTTTTTGAACCCGGAGCCTTGTGAACATCAACCATTCCAGCCCGCTTTTTACTTCATATCTTGAAAAAGGGTCTTGCTCAGCTGTCCAGGTCATCCTTGAATTTGCTATAGTCCACTCCGGCTTTGAACTTTAAATCTTCCCGCCTTGGCCTGCCACATAGCTGGGATTACAGACCTGTGCCACCCGGCCTGACTCAGATTATTTGCCCTTCATTATTACTAATGTCCCTTTTCAGTTCCAGGTACCACAGTGTCTTGTTTATGAAGTCCCCTGCCAGCTCTGGAAACGGAAGCAGGCCATCTCATTAAGGGACCTGGGTGTGTTATCATCAAATAGATACTGTGCTATGTGACTCTGGCATAATGCTTTACTCTCTCTGAGCCTGGTCTCTTCAGCTGCAGAGGGCAGGTGACCGCAGCCTGCCTGGGAGGGTACTGGGAGTAACCATTAGTGAATTCACGTGAACTACTTAGCTGAATTTTTAGTATGCTGGGGGGCTGGCCCTGGACCCACACCAATACCAGCCTAGCGTGGCACTGAGAAGCAAAAAAAAAACACCAGCAAAAAAAAAAAAAAAAAAAAAAAAGAAAAGAAAAGAAAGGGACGTGGTCTTGTTAGCCTAGCAAATTAGAACCAACCAGCCAAGGCCAGGACAGAAAAGGACAGAGCTCTCCAACCCTGCAAACCGGACATCTCACCTATGTGGTTGTGAGACCCTGACCCCTCTCCAGCCTTGCATCTCGTCCCCTCCAACGGGGTCTCCGAGGAAATGAACTGGTACGTTCTATAAACAGCTGGCGAACATACAAGCAAACAAGGGGTGATTATGTCTTCTGATGCTGCTGTTTCCTCCTCCTCTTCCTCTTCTTTTCCTCCTCCTCTTCCCCCACCGACTCCTCTTTTATCTTCTGGTTTTTACGTATATGGAGGGTATGCGTGCACGTTTCCACGCAAGTGCGCATGCCTATGCGTGTTCAGCATCTTCCTCCGTCACTCTTTACCGTATCGTATTGAGACAGGGTCTCTCGCTAACCCTGAAGCTCACCGTTTTGGCTAGACTGGCTGGCCACTGAGCTTCCATGATCCACTTGTCTCCGTCCCACGATGCTGGTGTTACAGGAATGCACACTCTGCTTGACTTTTTTTTTTTTTTTTTAAATGTAGGGGCTGTGGATTCAAACTCGGGTCTGCATGCTTGTACACCAAGCACTCTAACCCAGCAAGCCATCCTCCCCGTCTCTGTTTTATTTATCTGTCTGTATGTATTTGTCTAAGTACCGGAATGTGTAAGTTGGTTCTTACCTTTCCATTCCTTGTTTTGGTTTGTTTGGTTTTTATTGTTTTTCGATCCGTTGTTGTTACTGTTGTTGTTTGAGACAGGCTTTCACAGTGTTGCCCTTGCTGGCCTAGAACTTGTTACATAGTCCAGGTTGGCCTCGAACTGACAGAGAGCTGCCTGCTTCTGCCTCTCAAGTGCTTGGATGAAGCTCCACCTCCCAAGTGCGAGGATTCGGGGTCTGTGACACCACATCCACCCCCCACCTTGTTTGGGGAGAAGAATCTCTCTCCCGTCTCTGCCACTGTGCTGTGTGTCAGCATTCAGGCATCCATACTGGCCTGCCCTTAGGGTCCTGACAGGATAGACCTCAGCTGCAGCCACTAAGAGTATCCCCTTTGCGCATGTGCGTTTCCCTATAAAAGGTGAGCCTTGTACACATCTCCCATCTCTCTCTCTTTCTCTTCTTTTCGCTCTCATCTCCAGGGACCAGTCTCTGCCCCTTCTCTTCCCTCCCATCAATAAACCTCCTACGTGGGCCCTGTTGTACGGTGTGACACCTTCCTGCCATTTTTAAAATACAACATTGGCTCCTTGTCAGGAAATCGAACTCCAGTCTCCTGCATGACAGGCGGGATCCCAGACTCACCACTCCAAGCTAGCCCACCTATGAGCCTCACAGAGGTTCTCCACCACTCCAGGCTAGCCCACCTATGAGCCTCACAGAGGTTCTGCAGCCCCTACCTCCCATCTTGCCGTAGGAGATTACAGTATCTGGGTTCTGGTGCTGGTTCTGGGGGTCAAACTTAGTCGTGGGGCTTCAGAAGCTAGTGGTTTTACCACGAAGCCATGTCTCCCCCCACCACCACCACCACCATTTTTCTTATTTTGGAAACAGGGTCTCACGAGTCCCAAGCTGTCCTTGAACTCTTTATGTAGTCACAGATGGCCTTGAACTTCTGAGTGCCGGGTTGACGTACATGCATCAATCACCAAGCCCTGCTCGTGCGGTACTGGGCATCCAACCCGAGGCCTCATGATTGCTAGATACCGAGCTGCTGCTTCTTCTTCCCCCTCTTCCAGGAACTGTGAAGTCATTGCAGCTGAGATCATTAAGGAATGGGCTGCAGGCTCCCGTGCTGGTTCCCAGGGGTTGGTGCTGGGATCGGCCCCCTTTGCTTCCTTGTTTGTTTACTTTCTGGGAGGAGTGGATGATTAACTATGCACTTGTCCTCCCTTTCCCAGCCAAAGCCATGTTGAAAAGCCAATTCCATCACCTTCATTGCTACAACACCTTTCCTCATCCGGGAGGAAATTAGGCAAGGAATCCAGCACCCAGCCTGGGTCTGGTTTTGAAAGGAAGCACAGGGCTGTTCCCACAGCCACTCTGGCAAGGATGGTAGAGGACCTGTTTCCACAGAATCACAAAACAACAGCAGAAGGGACCGAAGAAATCAAACAACGTCACTCCTGCTTAAAGACAATAGGAACAGCCAAGTGTTCAGACATGGGATGAGGCCATGGTCCCATGATCTCCTCTTTGATGCTCATGGTTCTCCGACATGGAGATGCACTAGGCTCTGAGCAGTTGGAAGGTCTCCCTCCATCCATCCACCTCTCATCCACCCATGGCATTTGACCTCTCCCTTCGGTAGGCACTGTGTTAAGTGACGGGGCAAGCAGTCATGGCCACTTGGAGTTCTCCTAACAAGCTAGCACTGAGTCTCAGTCACATTTTCCTAAGGTCCACCACAGTGTCTAGCTCAGGGTAGGTATAACACATGCTTGTTGAGTGAATGGTGGAGCCCTCGTTTTTTGCTAATGCTTCCATGTTTATTGACTAATATACCAGATCAGTTTTGAAGATATTGACAGAGCTGAAGACTCCACATTTGGATTATTTGTTTCAAAAACACTTTTCATTGTCATTTGTTACCAGGAGATGGCATTGTGGTATGCGGGCTGAGAACAGTAGGTATGGAGTCTAAGTTCATATCCTAGCTATGAGCTGGCTCCTCCTGAGCAGCTCCTGAAAGACACTTGAGCCTTCATTTTCTCAACCATAAGATAGGGAAATATTTGACTTGCCTAGTTCACTCAACTGGTGTGCACACAAAAGGAGGGAAACTTCTAGAAAGGATGTGGTGAATAAAAGTGATGGGAAAGAGAAAAACTTGAAGAAATCCCAGGTGTAATGGCACACACCTGTGAACCCAAGCCATCACGGGACTGAGGCAGGAGGACTGAGTTCAGTGTCAGCCTATGCTACCACACACACACACACACACACACACACCATTCCAGGACTTATAGATAGTATGATAATTGCGGTGTTGTAACCTACTTGAAGGTCAAATACGTAAGGGGCACGAGATAGAATAAAAGCAAGTGGCCCACTCATGGCAACCTTCTATCATCCAGCTGGGTGCAGGTGCCCCCGATCTGTTCTCAGGAGATTAAATGTGTGAGTCTGTGGCATCACATGTCAGCCTGGCCAATCCTGACCCATATTTCTCTCTGATACGTGTAACGACAGTACAAAGGGGTGTTGTAACCTTAATTGCTTGCAGTGTTTTGAAATCCTCAGATTAAAGCTAGGGAAGTCCAAAGTATTCACTCTGTGTGTGCCCAAGGAGTTGCACCAAGCCAGTCTGGGTTCACTGGAGCAGGGAGGCATTGCAGCATTGGTCCTGGGGTTCTCCGGGAACTCAGGGTTGAAGGTCCTGTTCACGGAGAGGCCAGGACCAGCCCTTTTCCGAGTTTCGTTTTTTGTTTTTATAGATTTTTTTTACTTGGAGAAGTTGAGTTGAGGGTCTCATGTAGCTCAGCCTGGCCTCGGACTTGATTATTTTCGCTGAGGCTGGCCCTGAACTCCTGATCCTCTTGCCTCAGCTTCCCAAGTGCTGGGATTAGAGGAATGCACCACCTCACCTGGCCAGCTCCCCAGCCGTTTGCTCACGCCCCACATGGCTTCTGACTTTTTGTGCTTTCTCTGTTCTTTGTGGTTCCTGAGTCGCATGGCCCACGCTACAGCGACTCTGATACCATGGGTCTGTCTGCTTTTCTAACTTACCTCCAGCTTAATGCTGGCAAAGGGCACAAAGGTGCTACCTGGCACTTCCGCCAAGTTTTCCATGTGGGCCCGGAGCTGACAGTCATGCTTCACGGCTATGTTTAGTTAAAATTTTATCTCCCCAGAAAATCAGTCTCTCTAGGGCTATCCGATCCCAAGCGGTCAGCCCTAAACACACACACAGAGGAGCAACGCGAAAGGAACTCGTCAGGTTGTGTTTATGTATATATACACACACGTGTGTGTGTATATTAAAAATAACTCCAGAAAAGATCATGAATTTGAGAAGAGAGTGAGGGGGACACGAGAGGAATTGAGGGATAAAGAGGAGTAGAAATGATATAAATACAGTATTTATGTATGAAAGTCTCGAAAAATAGTCTTTTATTTAAAAAAAAAAAAATGTATCTCATGAACCAGGCATGGTAGCGCTACCACACTGTGATCCCAGCATTCGGGAGGCTGAGACAGGACTGGGTTTGAAAGCAGTCTGGATGAAAACAGTAGAACCCTGTCTCAAATAAGTAAATGATTAAAAAAAACAACAAAACAAAAAACCAGGGAACAGTGTATCCTAGCGGGTGCCAAGGGAACCCAGGTCCTGTTCTATGTTCTGGATCTGTCTTTGTCATGAGAATTCACTGTACATGGGGTCTGGTGACTTGTACCACACACAGCAGGGTATGGTGGTCAAGGACAACTTACAGGTCCGTTCCCTTCTCTCCCCAGGTAGATCCTGGGAATCAAATTAAGGTTGTCAGGCTTGGTAGCGGGAACCTACTTTCAAAGAGCCATTTCCCTAGTCCTGTGGCTTTGCTTGCTTTGTAAAACGTGTTTTTATTAACTTACGAGAATTGCACACTCGACTTGCATATATTTTGATGACACCCGCCTCCCTCTTCTTCCCCTCTTCCTAGCTGTACCATCAGTGTCCCGTCAATGCCCTCCCAACATCCTCTCTTCTTCTTTAATGGCCCAGATTCCAGTTTGCACTGTCCATGGGCATGGGGCCACCAACCATCAGCAGGGCCTCAGCTTGGGGAGGAGACTTGTGAGCCCCTCCCTACTCCTTGCTCACAGGCTTAAGCAGTCTGATTTGCTTTAAGAGATTCTGAAGACACATTGAAGCTAGGAACCTAGTCCAGCCATCTTCCTTAACTCTGTGACCCAGGTCAATGTTTTCTAAGCAGCCTTTCCTTGTTTTCATATTTATACTTACAGAGTGGACAGGAGTGGGAAGAAATGTCATTATTCTTACTATAATTAGGTCTAAAGTTGGAGGGGAAGGTGTCTTCTGGAACCTACATGACCCTCTCTATCAAGATCAACGAAGGTAGTAAAATTCTGTTGGAGACCTGTGACATTCTTCTTAGGTATTCATAGTTTCTCCAATTCTCCATTTCCCTAAACCTAAAACACTAAAAGCCAGAGGATTCTTTTTGTTGTTTTTGAGACATTCTTGCTATACAGGCCAGGTTGGTCTTGAACTCTTGACTTGCCTGTCTCAGCTTCCAAAGTATTGGGGTGACAAGACAGATGTGAACCGTCCATGCCTGTCAAAAGCCAGCCAATTCTTCAATTCAAAAATCCACGTTATACTCCCCTCCAACACTTCCAACCCAGCCCACAGCACCCACCAACCTCATTTTGCAAATGAGTCCTGTCCATTAAAGTGTGCATGCCCCATGACACACACAAAAAGCAGATTCCAGACAGGTACAATAGCACATGCCTTTAATCCCAGAGGCAGGGAGATCTCTGCGAGTTCAAGGCCAGCCTAGCCTACACAGCAAATTACATGCCAACCAGGAATACACAATGAGACCCTGTCCAAAAACACAAAGAAACCAAACCCCATCTGCCTGACTCGCCTCTCCACAGTGAGACACTAAAACCCCTAAAGCCAAAATGTCCTTGTGGCCCGGCACAGCCACAGGAAGGCAGAGTGCATACAAAGGAGACTCAGCGCATTTCTTTACGAAAACCAAATTTATTAAAAGTTCTCTACAAGTCAGCAACAGTGTGGCACTGTCACCTTTCCACACGCGCACAGGAGACCTAGTGTTTCCAAGCCGTCCAGGCGAACGCCCAGGCCAGCCCCAAGTCCTCAGCCAGGGACTGTATCACAGACACAAGAGCTGGGTAACCCTAAGAGAGGTCCTATCTAACCCTGCTCCTCTCCGAGTCCCACCGTCCCGTCAAGGTCGTATTGCTGACATCCATTCACATTTCACATGGCTCTGGACACACAGGTTCCTCAGACAGACACAGACGACGAAACAAGCCTCAGAGCCGAACGACAACAACTAGACATAGGTATAAAAGGTAAAATGTATGTACAAATATAAAGTACACAGTACGTGAGGTATACACGGCATTCTCACAATGTTAGTAGTCTGCCTAGGCATAGCCCTTGAAGATGCCTGCCTGCTTCTGTGCCATTTCTCAAAATACAGGATTTCTGTTACCCGTTTAAACCACCTGGTTTCAGCACTGTCCCAGACAGTGACTGCTATTTCATCTGTACT
>CABHPH010125622.1:0-18395 GCA_902168325.1 Peromyscus nudipes
GTTTCAATAATTTGATAGATTGAGAGACACAATTGTCTCTTTAAAGCTCTTCACTTATGCCAGATTGGTTACAGTATTTCTAAACTGGGTGAGGTGGGGCACACCTATGATCCCACTCTCTCTGGGGAGACTGAAGCAGGAGGATCTCAAGTTCAAGACCAGCCTGGGCTATATAGCAAGACACACACCCCCCTTTTTTTTTTTAAGTAATAAGGGGATATAGCATAGTGGTAGAGTCGCTTGCCTAGCATGTGTGAGGCTCCAAGTTCAATTTTCAGTACTGAAAAAAATAGCAAGTTTTACTTACCTGGGATTTGGGGACTCCCAAATTTAACAAATGGTTTCTCTCTTATGTGTGCACACACAATATTGGAGCTTCAGACTTTTTTTTTTCTCTCAAAATCATTCATTAGGCTTACTTTGTTTTCAGTTCTGTGGGGTCCCCCATTCCAGGCCGAGCGCAGAACGCATGGGCGGACAGGAGACTACAAGTGTTCATTGGGAAATCTGATGGTGGCAAAGAAAAGTTTTTGGAGGAATTATGGGAGTTTGCTTTGGATGATAAGTTTAGGCAGCCATGAAGACAAGGTAAATATCCCATGGTATCTACTACCCACTGTTTATGAGGCACCTACTGTGTGCCAGACAAGTCGAGTATATTATCGGAAAATTCCTTACGAAGCCCTAGGAGTCGGTGTCCTGCATCCATTTTTAGTGGTGAAGGTCGAGACACCGTCACAAACAGAGTTGGGATTCCAGCTTGGGACTGCTGAACTCAACGTTCTAAGTGCTGGTTGCATTCATTTTCATCCCTGGGCTTCTCTATTTCCCGGGGGCCTAGCATCCCATCTATTCTCATTCATATTTTGGTAGTAGTTGTCAGCACGGAACAGAAGACAAAAGGGTTCTGGGGTGAGACGCTGAGCCCTCCTTATAGTAACCTTTGAGGGAGACAAAATCATCCCATGTTACAGAGAAAAACAGGCTTAGAGAAACTGAGCGATCCAGCTAAGACAATGGACACTGGCACAGGGCCTATCTGGTTCCACAAGGCAAATACTTCCTACTACAAATGGCTGCCTCCCAAGGGAGAAGCAAAGCAGTTTCCAGGAAATAAACACTCTAAAATCCACCTCTAACCTAATTATCATGGGTGGAGGAGTCTGCTGCCTCATGGCAGAAGGTGGAATTCTCTCTCTAGGCTGAGTGGTTGAGAAAGGCTGATTGGACAATGAAGATCACTGGGAGAGCCATTACTCCATGTTTATCAGATTCCAAGGGGGAGAGAGTCACGAAGCCCTTCTACACAACAGGCATGCCACAGAGCGAGAGCTGAAGGGGTACGAGCCAAACAGTTCTGCCTTCGGATACAGGTAGCAGTGAAGGGGAGTGTCCTTGAGAGGCCAGCTCCTCTTGAGGGCATGGATTTCTCATCTGTGAAGCTGGGAGACCTGGACTATCTCCTGAGCCTTTTAGTACAGATGATGTGTAAACACATCAGACGTAGGCGGTAATGAGCACTGTGAATCATCGTTAACCTTTACAATGGGCTGACGTGAGGCCAGGGACTGCTCCTGGCTGGCAGGGTGTGTTTGTTTATCACTGTAACTGGTATCTTCAGTCCGGCATTGTTCCAAAGTCAAATGGGACCCAGCTGGTCAAGAGGGAACTATATGGCTCCATCCGGGTAATGCCTAGCAACCATGATAGGATCCCTGTTCTGTATCTGGAGGTTGGGAAAAATAGATCAAGAAGCTTCATTCACCTGCAAATACGATGTCATTATTCCCACCAGTGTGGTCCTTACGAAACTTCAGCTGTGGTTTGAACATGCACCTTTGAATCCTCAAACCCTTATAAAGGACATTGATTCTCATTTAAAAGACAGCCAGAGAGGCTGGGGGTGTAACTTAGTGCTAGAATGTATAGTTAACGTGATCAAAGGCTGAGAGGGGGAAAAAGCCAGAGATGTCTAAATGACAAAGACCTATGTGAAATAGACATGTAACAGAATGAATGGGTGAGAGGAGGTCCCACAATCTTAGGTCTCTTAGCTTAGTTTTTGTTTTGTTTTGTTTTGTATGTGCTGTCATGTCTATGCCCCCAAAACATTTAAAAACAAACTCCCACCCTCCCCAGATTTTGAAAAAGAAACCCTCACTGTGTAGCCCAGACTGGCCTCAAATTCCTCCTGCTTCCGCCAAAATTATTCCCAACCATAAACTAAGTGTAAAGGGTCCTAACGAAGTTCGTGTTTTATCCCCAAACTGTGATCATGCTTTGATAGAGGAACTCTCATTTGTTTAGTCAACACCTATCAGTTGGCTTTTTCTACCTGAGTGGTACGAGTTGCACAAACAGAATGTCAACACATACTCCTGAAACAACCAAAAGGCATGAAGTACTATCATTTTATATATTGCGGGGTTTGATTTGCTGGATTTTTATCTTTAAAATTTTAAAGTGTGTGTGTGTGTGTGTGTGCGCTCTCTCAGGGGTGTGTGCTTGTTATGACATGAGCATGCCTAAGCATGCATGCAAAGGTCAGGGGACAACCTGAGAGAGATGATTCTCTTCGTTCTCCAAGTGGATTCCAGGGATAGAACTCAAGTTGTCAGGCTTGGCTGCAGTCACCTTAACCTGATGAACCATCTTGGAGGTCCCATCTTCCTTTTCTTTTTCTTTCTTTCTTTCTTTCTTTCTTTCTTTCTTTCTTTCTTCCTTTCTTTCTTGCTTTCTTGCTTTTCTTTCTTTTCTTTCTTTCTTTCTTTCTTTCTTTCTTTTTCTTTCCTTCCTTCCTTCCTTCCTTCCTTCCTTCCTTCCTTCCTTCCTTTCTCTTTCTTCTTCCTTCTCTTCTTTTTCCTTCCTCCTCCTTCTCTACCTCCAAAGTACTAATTATAGACGTGTGCGAGCACATGCAGTTTATGTGGGTTGGGGATGTAACCTAGGGCTTTGCATGTTTTAGGCAAGCACTAGATTGAACTACAACCAGTCAGGGGTTGCTAATATTTTTTACAGACCTTGTGAGTCAGCCATCTTACCAAGGTGATGAAACCAGAGATGACGGAGTAACAGGAAAGGGTGAACCTCAACTCTGTTTTTCGGGGTTCTACTTTATGCTCAATTGGTCCCTTTGCTTTGAATCTGTGGTGCAGAAGCACGTAGTGGCAGGAAAGCCTGTCAGATAGAGCACCCTCCCACAGTGACGCCAGGCCTTCAGAGGCCCCGCCTCTCAACAGCACCACCTTGTGGACACAAGCCTTTAACACACGGGTGCTGGATGCTAAGCCCCCAAAGGACACAATGCTACTGTGATCCTGAGGGATGGTGGTCTCTAAACCCATTAAAATACCTGTCACGTGGAGCCATCTGGGTCATGTCACCTTCATAAAGGAGGACTGAGAATGCCCTTTATTCTGAAAGAGCTTGTGCTTCTTCAATGTTTGATGGAAGGGATCTTGGTCTCAATTTTCTCCAAGATAAAGCTTTGAATTGTGAATTCAATTTCTTTTTAAATTTTTGTTTTGTTTTGTTTTGTTTTTCGAGACAGGGTTTCTCTGTGTAGCTTTGGAGGCTGTCCTGTAACTCACTCTGTAGCCCAAGCTGGCCTCAAACTCACAGAGATCTGCCTTCCTCTGCCTCCAGAGTGCTGGGATTAAAGGCGTGCGCCACCACTGCCCGACCTTTTTAAATTTTTTTTAAGATTTATTTTATGTATATGATTGTTCTGCCTGTGTGTATGTGTATCACATGTATACCTAGTGCTTGTGGAGGTCAGAACAGGACATCTGGAACTGGGGTTACAGATGCTCTTAACAGCTGAACCATCCATCTCTCCAGCTCAGTGAATTAAACTCTCCAGCCGCTGAAACATTATTCAGAACTTGGAGCTGGAGAATTAGCTCATAGGTTAAGAGGGTTTGTTGCTTTTGCAGAGAACCTGGAGTTTAATTCTCAGCACCCACATGGCAGCTCATAGCTGCTTGTTACTCCAGTCCCAAAAGATACAGCACCCTCTTCTGGTCTCTGTGGGCACAACACATGCACACAATGCAGACATACATGCAAACAAAACATCCAGACACATTAAAAAAAAATCCAGAGACTGGTGATATGGCTCAGTGGTTAGGAGCACTGACTGCTCTTCCAGAGGATCCAGGTTCAATTCCCAGCATCCACA
The DNA here is from genome assembly GCA_902168325.1 of Peromyscus nudipes. NCBI lineage: Eukaryota > Metazoa > Chordata > Mammalia > Rodentia > Cricetidae > Peromyscus > Peromyscus nudipes. The sequence continues at coordinate 4,181 of CABHPH010125622.1, forward strand.
TGGCAGCTCACAAAGGTCTAACTCCAGTCCCAGGGGCCCCTCACAGACATGAAAGTAGGCAAAAACACCACTGCATATAAAACAAAAGTAAATAAAGTATTTATTTAAAAATTCAGATTTTTAATTTGCTCTTGTGTCCCTTTTAATGTGTTTTCTGAGGAATTTGCTCATTTCCTTTATATTAATGCAATATTGCTATGCAGCTGCGACCTTACCTTTTTAACTGAGAAATAATTCATTTATCATAAAAGTGATTCTGTGTGTGTGCACACGCACATGAGTGCATAAAAAGGTCAGAGGTCTCCACTCTCCACCGTACTTTGATTTTTAAAGATTTTATTTTCAGCCAGACATGATGGCTCACATCTTAATCCAGTGTTTAGGAGGCAGAGGCAAGCAGATCTCAGTGAACTTGAGGCCAGTTTGGTTTACAAAGCAAGAGTTCTAGGCCAGCTGGGGCTACACAGCTAGACTCTGTGTCAAAAATTATTTTTTATTTAATTTATTTATTTATTTTGTTTTTCAAGACAGGGTTTCTCCGTGTAGTTTTGGTGCCTGTCCTGGTTCTCGCTCTGTAGACCAGGCTACCTCGAACTCACAGAGATCCTCCTGGCTCTGCCTCCTGAGTGCTGGGATTAAAGGTGTGCGCCACCACCGCCTGGCTATTTTTTATTTTTTAAAGATTTACTTTAAATTGTGTGTATGTGGGGGGGGGGGATGTACTCATGAGTGGGTGCTCAAAGCATCAGACAGATGCTGGGAATTAACTCAGGTCCTCCATAAAAGCAGTTTGTGTTCTTAACCACTGAGCCATCTTTCCAGCCCTTTATGAAGAAACACACAAATACTTTACAGGGGACCCAGTCCTCACATGGCTGTGTATATACAAATAAAGCAAAGGTTTCATAAAACAAATTTTAATTCATCGGACATGATATACTTATTTTTCTAAACTCTTGTGTTTTTCAGAAAGCAGCTTATGAATCCTAAACTGACTTCATCTTTCTGTGCACTCTACTTATCAGCATAGAGAGACGGGCAATTCACATGCTGATTACAACTGAAAACACACCCTGAGGTCAACACTTCTGAGACCAGTCAATACTGACTACTTTTCTCAATCTGTTTTCCAAGCTGTGTAAAGACAGCATGCTATACAGAGCCTCACTGCCAAAGTCCCACCACTTAGGGCTGAGCTGCCCTCCTAGAGTAAAACTCATCACTACAAATCGGCAAATACACACTTTGACATACTTTCCCATTATACAGATTAATTAAACAGCATCTTCATTGATCCAACAGCTCCCAGATCGTATGGAACTTTTTGACAACAGACTGGGTCAAAGCAATAATAATAATAATAATAATAATAACAACAACAACAACAACTTTTTTGAGATACTATCCCACTATGCAGCCCAAGCTGTCCCTGAACTTTTAAACTTCCTGTCTGGGCCTCCCAGGTGCAAAGCAAGCTGCCTTGTTATAAAAATGATTATAAAACCAAGATGACTATTTGTAGGACTCAAACATGATAACTCAGCATGGAAATTGAGTTCAATATGATTTTATTTAAAAATTTGCAAAGCTGAAGGAGGGATCTAAGTTTTTGTTAAAGCAATTTGCACAGTTTATATTCAGCCTTTAGCTTTGCTGAATAACAACAGAAAAGGAAGTTTCTGTTCAAGATCCTCACTTCAGCACACTGAGCCAAGACTCCTGGCATTCTTGGTGGCAAGGTCACTTGCCTCCTAGTCTGAGGGTCACTGCCAGCCCTCTGGCAGTGGGAGGCCAGTTGTCCTCCAGACAATGTGAGGTTGTCTTCCCCTGCCCTCTACACACACAGGCCCTGAGAGCCCTGCATTTTACAGCTGGAACAATGGGAAAGGATTCCTTAACTCATCACCTGCAACAAATCCAACTCCATTAGGTCCTGAGGATGACAAGTATAAAATACTCGGAATGCGTGAGATGCTCCATGCTTGACAGAACAACTCACATGGTAAAAAATTAAGTCAAGAAACATGCCTTAGTATTTGAAAATGTGACTTAAAAAAACAAGATGCACAGCACGATCTTGCGTGTGGTACTGTAAACTCCTACTGACGATTGCTACTGTGGTCCGACAGGTGGAAGAGAGGCAAACGCCCTGCCATACTGGTCCGCCCACGGGGAACACCGCGCTTTCAACTGGGTTACTGAACTTAGCCTGAGGGAAATAAAGGTCCACAAACTAACACCCATGTCACTCTAAACGATGAGGTAGATCTCTTTTTCTAATATGGTAAAGTGAAGATAACAGAGAGTCCAAACGACATTTAATCTTCTTCTTACAACTCCAGGCTATGGTCACGGTCACAAACAATACTTATAGACTGCGAGGCGATGAGGTCAGAGCTTATGTGCAGACAAGCTATTTACTTGAGATGCTATTTGAAGAGTCAATAATCAGTCTGGGATCAATCAACTCTTTCCAGTGCACACTGATCTGAGGAAAAACACAAAACATCCAATTTAATCAACTCACTTTGACGTCACATAGATTTTAAGGTAAACATTGCAGGTTAGTTAAGTAAATTTGTGTGCAGAACCGGAGCTATCACACAATTTTCCAATAGAGACGCCCCAAGCACTCAGCGAGGGTGAATGTGAGAACCATCTGGTGTCAGAAAGGGAAACTACAGGTTTTCTTCTTGCAGTTTTTCCAGGAACGTATTTCAACAAAACATTATATGGTTTAAATATTGCAAACATAGAAGTATAGGAGATGATACTGCCACAAACTCTAAGAATGTGTTTCTAGGAAAAAAAAATCCTAAGGGGCTCTTCTACCTTAAAAGACAGGCAGCACAGTCTGGTTGGGTCACCACAGGCTCAGAGTTCAGACAAAAGAAGTATTTCAGCACTTAAATATAACAGCAAAATAAGACAAACATTTGAAATAAGACAAAGAGGGGCCATTGTCTTCACTATAATCAAGCTGCCAAACAGCTACTGCCACCAACTGACTGCTGGCTCTGAACAGAGGGAAACACACAGACCATGTGCTCTCCCATACGTTAGGGCCGGCAAGACGGCTCAGCAGGTAAAGGTGCCTGCTACCAAGCCTGACGACCTGAGTTCAATCCTCAGGACCCACATGGTGGAAGGCGAGAGCAGATAACTGAGAGTTCTCTTCCGACCTCCACATGCATGCGGTGGCATACACACACAATAAATAAATGTAATTCAAATATTAAAATAAAATAGACTATCAGAGGACAGAATCACCGTGTTACGTCATTCTTTATGACATCCATGCCACACAGGTCAGGACTGGAGAACCTGGGGGCAGTAACAACTGGTAATGAGGGAGGCTTCTGAGTTCATACTTCTTCTGGAGCTGAGTCTGGTCACGTGGCTAAGCTCAAGCTATAGCAATGGCTCTCAGGGTATTTGGTATATAAAGTCGGACATATGCCCGCTCCTATGGGAACCTACACAACTCGAGTTTTCAATCAGTGCTATGCGTTCCTACAGGGCAGTGCTTGGGTGTGCTGCCACATGGGCTCTGGGAGGTCCACGGTAGCACCCTGCTTTGGAACTTAGCACTTGTTTGCTATTCCACAGGAAGACTAAATGCCCCAGAGCCAAGCGGTTCAGGAAGCTGCAATGTCACCTTTCATATCCCCACCCCCTTCTGTCAAAAGTCTTAAGAGCAGCTCGCCTACCCTCCTCTCTTGCGTCACGGCGTACTCCACCACCTCGGTTCCGTTCTCATTGTGATAGACCAAATCAAACTTCCCAGGTTCTTTCAGAGCTGAGAGCAGAGGGCAGAAAGACAGTGCATCATTTCTCTGTGGTTAGATGTCCCTCACAGTGATTTCAACCCACTGGGAAACTGATGTGAAGGCTGGGGACATTCAGGAAAGTGTGTCGTACTGCTAGAGAAGACATGGCCCTGTGCCAGCAACAGAACTTCCTTAGCATTTATCAGAGATGAGCTTCCCTCACCAGAATGACACGGGCTTGAAAAACCCACCGAGAACACCCAATATGGAATGTGCAACCACAAGATACTCCCAAAGACAATCTTTGTTTCACGAGGGAAGGTATGGAATGTTGTTTTTAAAACTCAAATTCAAAACCCTTCTGCCTCGGTATCCGCGTGCCGTAACTTCGGGGTGACCTGAGGTGTGAGCCACTTTGTGAAGCTTTGTGCTGCTGTCACCTGAACCCCGTCCTCCTTTTCATCACAGCCAGTTCCACTGAGTCAGGAAGGACACAGGCAGACACAGTGCTGCCATCCCCACTGCTGGCCAGTTCCACACAACTCAGCTCAGGCTCACAAGGACGGCACTTCAAACATGACCCTTCTTGATCCTTTGCTCAGGGAGTTCCTAGCACTTTGTTGCTGTTGAAGCATGGATTCTTACTGATCCAGCCAGGCTTCCTTCCCTACCTCTCCAGCAGAGATTCCAAGCACCCGGCATCACTCCAGGCTTTTGTCTAATGGTTCTGGGAACCAACCACCGGTCCTCATATTTGCCAGCAAACTTTTTACCATATGAGCTATCTCCAAGATCCCAACTGTCCATTTATCCTACTTCCTGGTTAGGTACCCAAGTTATACACAGTAAAAGCCCTCGTTCCAGGCTTTCAGGACCAATAGGTGTGAGAATCATTTACAATATGTCATTGAGGTCCTGGGTTTAGCCAATCCCCAGCATCACAAAAATATAAAGAGTATAAACTGAAACATATACACACATTTCAGACATTTTATTCTGTATTTAATACACAAAAGCATGTTCATTTGCCAACCTTTTGAGTGGGTCCTGTTCACTGGAGAGACGGGTTTTTTTCATTTGTTTTTTGAGACAGAGCTGCTCTGTGTAACAGCATTGGCTGTCCTGAAGCTTACTCTGTAGCCCAGGCTCTCCTTGAACTCACAGAGATCCATCTGCCTCTGCCTCCCGAGTGCTGGGATTAAAAGCGAGCACCGCCACCACCGCACTAAAATGAATTTTTTTTATAAGCTATATCGCTAATAAAGTCTCTGTAATTTTCAGTTTCTATTTTCAATTTTTTTTCCTTTTTTTTGGAGACAGGGTTTTATGTAGCCCAGGCTGACTTCTAACTTCCTATGTAGCTGAGGATGACCATGAACTCCTAATCTTCCCGCCTCAGCCTCCTGCATGCTGGGACTACAGGAGTGTGCCACTGTGCCGGTTTTAGGCAGCACTGGGATGGAGCTCAGGGCTTCTTTGTGCATGCACATGCTTTGGACACTTGAGCACCCTCCCTCTCATCTTCCCTCCCTGAGACCTCCCTCTATGGCTGCTCAGGCTGGCCGCAAGCTCGGAAGCCTCCTGCCTCCCCGCCTCTGAGGGGCTGGAACCACACCCAACTGCGCTTGTTTCTAAGCCCATATGAGGACAGGGAATGCAACACAGTGGTAGAGCACCTCTTCAGGGGGCATAAGCCATGATTCTGATCCCTTACACAAAAAAGATGTAAGAAAATGACACAGAAATGTAAAGGTTTCCAAGGTTATCTACATGTAGATTCTTCCTAGATTTTTACAAAATTTCTTTTGACCTTTTTGTTTGTTTGTTTTTATTTTCTGAGACAGGGCTTCTCTGTGTAGCCCTGGCTGTCCTCGAACTCACAGAGACCAAGACTGCCTCTGCCTCCTGCATGCTGGGATTTAAGGCATGCGCCACCGCCACCATGGCCTGGCTTTCTTTTGCTCTTTTCTAGCTGACCTATGCAAACAGCTGACTAGCAGTTTTTCTGGCACCTCCCCGAATCAGCATTCAGTTTAAGTTTCCTAGAAGTAATGCTTTTCCAGTTCACGCTCACCAGTACTTACAATCTCCTGCCAAGTGTAGAATGACAGTGACAAGAACAATCAGCCAATGTCTCCATCCAAGGAGAAGGTGCTACAGGTCCCAGGAGCACAGTGTGCTGACAGGTAGTAGAGAGCAGAGAACGGTACCAGGCGAGCAGAGGCCAAGGGAGAGCACACCTCTAGGTGTGAAGACTGCTCAGCACGCATTGTGGGATGGAGTCTAACTCTCCACATCCGCTTCTAAAAGACTCACCTGGTAAGGAGGAGAGGACTTCTATATCCACTTGCTGGGTCTCTGGGTTGTGGCTTAATATTTTTCCTTCCTTCCAAAAATAAAAGACCGAGTCAAAAGTCTCCATGTAAAGAAAGCATTGTAATGTACTAAAGGACACTAAGTAAGTAGACTGTAAAATGGCTGCTTTCATGTGATATAAATTTATCTCAACAAATCAACATGTAGAGGAATAAAAACAACAACAGAGTGATGAGCACTCTCCCTGAATAGACAGAAATGTTGACAGAGGTACAACAGACGTGTGTACTGTCTGTTTGTCCTGACTGGCAGACACCTGCAGCACTTGACAAAAGGAAAACATTATAGTAGGTCCCCAGAATTGATGGGGTGAGGGAGGAAGGTGGACTAGAGCAATGTGCTCACGGGAGGACAGCATCACAGCTTTCATCATACACAGTGGTGCTTCGGGTCCCGGCACCGCGGGGGCCACTCTAAAGCATGGGCACAACCCCGAGCAGGGGCAGGAAGGCACCGTGTCACCGAAAAGGTCACAAGCTACTTCTTCCCAGGTCTCCAGGTTTAAAGCTGGTTTCCAGCTGCATGGAGACGCACCGAAGCTAGCTGGGAGGGTGCATGCCTGTAATCCAAGCACTCAGAGGCGGGGGCAGGAGGCACATGAATTTGAGGCTAGCCTGAACTACATAGCTAAGACACTGACCCTCAAAAATTTAAAAGGGGGGTGGAGGAGGGCTGGAGAGGTGACTCCGAGGTTAAGAGCGCTGTCTGCTCTTCCAGGGGACCTGGGTTCAATCCCCAGAACCCATACAGCAGCTCACAACTGTCTGTAACTGAGCTTGAAGGGATTCAACAGCCTCACACAGACATACATGCAGGCAAAACACTGTTTAGTTGGAACCCCTGCTCGCCCCTGCACAAGCTAGGAAATCTGGGCTGCCCTACTTCCCCAGCACCTCCCAACCCACCCCCAGGCACTGAGAAAATTCTGAGCAAAGGAATAGCACCAAAAGCCCAAATACCCATTTCTAGTAGCAACCCACCTTTCTGACATGACCACCCAAGTGCCTGCCAAGGGGCTTGGCTTCTGACCATACTTGGGCACAAGCCCAGCGCCTGGCTCACACGTCATCAACCCTTACCTATAAAACCTCCCTGCCGTGGGCTTTGAGGTCTCAGAAGCTTGCAGAACTTCCAGCTCCTTTTCCAGTACCATGTCTGCCTGCATGTCACCATGCTCCCCTCTATGACAATAATGGACTAAACCTCTGAAACTGTAAGCCAGCCCTAATGAAATGTTTTCGCTTATTAAAAAAAAAAAAAAAAAAAAAAAATCCCTGCCTTAGCTCAGGTATGTGACTTCTCTGACCCTATTCACTGGGGCCTGTGAACCCGCATGAGAGCAATACCCAATAAACATGCATTTATCTGCTTTTAATCTGGTTTGACCTGGACTTTTGCATCAGCAGAAACATATCAAACACCAATGAAAATAAAATAAAAATAAATAAATCATAAAAAAAATTAAACCGCGTGGGCGTGGTGGTGTTCCCTTTAATTGTAGTAGAGGCAGGGGGATCTCTGAGTTTGAAGCCAGCCTGGTCTACAGAGTGAGTTCCAAGACAGCCAGAGCTACATAGAGAGACCTTGCCTCAAAAAATAAATGAACAACACTGAAAGAGAGGAACCACTGCCCTGCTACTGAGTAGCAATGGTGAGACAGCTGTGGGGCCACATACTGAGGCCAACCAATGAGCTCTTTTTCGATGTTTTGTAAGACCGGGTTTCTCTGTGTAAAAGCCCTGACTCACCTGGAACTCGATTTGTAGACAGGCTGGCCTCAAACTCACAAAGATCTGCCTGCCTCTGCCTCCCGAGTGTTGGGATTATTAAGGTGTGCTCCACCACTGCCCAGCTAACTCCAGTCCTTTCTAAGAGTAGCCAGCAAGCACTCCTTAATGCTGAGCCATCTCTCCAGTCCCACCACTCAGAACCTCCCCTTACTCTCTGAGCACAGACAAGAGGTGCTTTTTATTGACTTATTTATCTTGTCTTCGTGTAGCTGTTTATTTTTGAGACAGGCCCTAAGCTTGCTCCTCAGAAGCACAATAGTCCCTGTACTCCACGTGGAGCTCATCATTCCCACCCTGTTTTCTTCTCAAGTGTCAGCAACAGAAGACTAGGAGACTTCACAGTGACACTTCTAAAATGTCCACAGGACTCTCATCCTCCTTTATGACATTATGTATGAAAATGTCTATATTATCCATGCAAGTATTATTCAAATATATCAATATTTCATTTTTTAAGATTTTTTCATTTTTTTATGTATATGAGTGCTCTATCTGCATGTATACCTGCATGCCAGAAGAAGGAATCAGATCCCATTATAGACGGTTGTAAGCTACCATGTGGTTGCTGGGAATTGAACTCAGGACCTTTGGAAGAGCAGCCAGGGCTCTTAACCACCGAGACATCTCTCCAGCCCCATACTTCATCTATTTAAAAATATTTTGAAACAGGATCTCCCTATGTCAGCCTAGTTCACTTCAGATTCAGAATTCTCCTGCCTCAGCCTCCTGAGTGCCAGGATTAAAGGTGGGTGCTGCTACACTGAACACGTTTCTGATAATGACATTTAATCTTTTTATTTATTTATTTATTTTAAGAGATGGAGGCTCACTATATTGCCCAGGCGAGCTGTGAACTCCTAGGCTCAAATGATCTCCTGCCTCAGCCTCCTGAGTAACTTGGACAACAGGTGCACCCCACCACAACCAGCTGACTTCATTATGTTCATAGAAACAGCCTTACCTTGTAATCAGAGACATCAGGAGAGTAGTCCGACGTGAGTTCCAAAAGCTAAAAAAGAAGGAGAAGAATCCTACAAGGACCCAAACCCCCTTAGCCCCAGCTTTCCCACCCCAGGAACAGGTGCCGTGCAGAGGTGCACACTGTCCCCCACCTGAGGCCCCACCATGACTTCTGACACGTGCAGACAGTTTTGGAGACATTACTTAGTAAGATTCACTAAGTAAGCCTTGCGTGTATGTGGGGGATGGTAATCTTGCCTTTGTTACAGTCGGTGCTGTTTTAACATATACCTTAAATGCAATCTTTTCGCCGACTTGAGGGGCAGCTGCCAACTGTGGCAATAGGCTATAGTCCTTCTTGTGTGTCTCTACAGGATTCTGGAAAACAATCACGTTTGACTTCGTTACTGGTGAGAAAAGGGGAACTTGCCACAGAGCTAAGATGCACACCACGGGGAAAGGGAGGAGGCCAACTCACAATGACTCCTTACCTGGATCACAATGGATGAGTTCGTTAGGATGTCATTTAACTGTTTCTGCTTCTGGCTCTCAGAGCCTCTATTTAAGATACAGGAGATAGCATGGCCTCGGCCTCGACCTCGGCCCCGGACACCCCGGCCCCTCAGTCCCTTCCCAAACAAGAAGTCCTCTCCTCGTCCCCATCCTCTTCCCAAACTGGTGGAGACAGGTACACCGGGAGAAGGACCAGGAGTTTGCCTTCCTCTGCTTGAGTCAGAAGGTTTCCATCCCATAATTCCCGGAGTCTGCAACATCAGCTCTGGACACCCTTGCCCTGCAAAGAGGCCTGCTGCCTTTAAGAAGTCCGATGTGCCCTCAGGGATGTTCTTGGACACCACAAACTGGTCCTCTGACTCCGAACTGGAGTCTGAACTGGATGACGAGGTTCGGGCGGCCTTGCCCTTGCCAGAGCTGAAGCTGAAGGCAGGCTTTGAGGCCTGTCTGGTGGCAGCTGCAGTTTTTGTAGCAGGCCCATCTTTCAACAGCTCAGCTGACAGTTTCTCTGAAAAGGTGCCCCCCTGCACTGTGACACTGCAGTGGTCATCGCCGATTGACTCTGGACCGGAATCCGACTCTGACAGGTAGCCTGGGCTCCCTTTGGGTCCCGAGTTGCTTTTCCTCCGGGCTTTAGTGAGGCTGCTTCTGGGGGAGCACTTGGGGGAGCCCTTCGGGGAGCCCCTGGGGGAGCCCCTGGGGGAACCCCTGGGCGAGCTGTAGTTCTGTGGGCTCCACTCCTTGGGTGCTGGTGTTTTGGAAGACTTTGAGGCCTTGGTCTGCTTCTTATGTTCACATTTCTCCTTTCTTTTTGGTGATTTCTTTTTGGCCTCTTCCTCCTCCTCTGCTGGGCTGCCGGTCACTTTGCTCTTTCTCTTGTTTTTCGCCCTCCCCACCTCATCTGGAACCTGTTTTGTTTCCGGGCCCAAGGCCTTCTCACTATGGCCCTCCTCCTGCTTTTTCCAGGGCTTCTTTGAGCACTTGGAACCCAGTTCCGTCTCTTCATCCTCCACCAACTTAAAACCCCGCTTCTTTGCTTTTCTAGGTACAAAATGAGAGTCGCCACCATTGCTTACGACCAGATTCTCAGGGAGTCCTCCATCTTCTAACTTAACCCTGTCAAAAGAAGACAGCAACTAGCAAGCAGAGCTCCAGGATGCAGTTCCACACGGCCACAGTGGCAGACTGTCACACAGCCTAAGGATGAAAGCTCCACAAAATGACCCACAGAGCACAACCCGTTCATTGGCTAGTTTTGTTTCGTCTTTGTTGTTTTGAGACAGGGTCTCACTACGTCACCTTAGATGGCCTGGAACTTGCTACGGAGACCAGGCTGGCCTCCAACACACAGAGATCCACCTGTCTCTTCCTCCTCCTGAGTGCTGGGATTAAAGTCAGTATCATCATGCCATGCTCATTGTGGCTAGTTATATTAACTTAATATCTACTGTGTCCCACACATTTCTTTCTAACTTAAACATTACCAATGAACTAGAAATCTTTCATGTCACAGGTCTCAAAACTACAATTCAAACAGGGGCCTTCCAAGACCCAGGGCTGATAAGTAGTAGAAGGATATTCCAACCTTGGCTTGCCTATCTTCAAAATTCAATCTTTTTTTTTTTTTAACAATATAACATTTTTATTTATTGACAATTTCATACACACATAAAATTAATTTCAATCACATTCACACACAAACACCAGCTTCCAGCTTCTCTCAGACACCCCCAACTTTATGCCCCCTTTTTTCTTAATTCACAATCTTCTACTATGTGCACGTTAGCCATTCTAAAAGGTAAACATATTAACCATCCAGCTTTGCTTTAAAGTGAGTAAAAACATAAAATGAATCTGAATGTTGATTACAGCACCAGGGAAATGGAGACAGACAGAGCCAGGCAGATCCCTGGAGCTCACTGGCCAGGCCAGTCTAGCTTGGTTCCAGGTTCAGTGAGAGATCCTGTCTCAGAAAAATAAGGTCGATCGTAACTGAGAAAGGCACTAGGCATCAACCTCTGCATAAATTTACAGACATGCACGCACACCCAATGCATACATATGTGCACACACACATACAAGACACAGACACATATACACATAATGAATCTGTCAGGGGAAGACAATTACAAAGAGTAAGAAACAAACCCCCAAACTTTCACATTTAGTTGCCTTTTTTTTAATTAAAATATTTTTGAGATGTTTATTTCTTTTTCTTTGTTTGAGTGTTTTGACTGCATGTATGTTTGTGTACCATGTGTATGCAGTACCCATAAAGGCCAGAAAGAGGGCATCAGATCCTCCTGGGACTGTAGTAAGCTATCATGTAGGTGCTGGGACCTGAACCCTGAACCAGAGTCCTCTAGAAGAGTAGACAGAGTTCTTAGCTACTGAGTCATCTAACCAGCCTTTACATGTAGTATGTGGTTTTTTTTTTTTTGTTGTTGTTTGTTTGTTTGTTTTTTACTATGATCTACATCATTTACTAGCAAGGCTCACTACATCCACCTCTCTAGCTCCCTGGACTGAATCTAGGGCCTCAGGCATGCTAGCTAGGCAAACACTCATTCAACTACTGAGCTACATTCTCAGGCCCACAGAGGTACCATTTTTCCAGATGCAATTGTTCATTTGAGGCATTTAGGAGGAATTTCCCTGTCATCTGCTACAATTATTACTTGTAACAGATTTCACTGTTTTTTTTTTTTTTTGACATCATTAACATCATTATAAGAATGTAATTTGGGCTGGAAAGATGGCTTAGCAGTTAAGAGTAGTGGCTGATCTTCCAGAGGTCCTAAGTTCAATTCCCAGCAACCACATGGTGGCTCACAACCATCTATAGTGGAATCTGATGCCCTCTTCTGGCATAAAATTGTACATGCAGATAGAACATTCACATACATAAAATAAATAAATAAATAAATAAATAAATAAATAAATAAATAAATTTTAAAAATGTAATTCCTAGGTGATCCATTAATCTAAGTATTAACTGTAGCCAGCAGCAAGTTATTAATTCATTAAACTTAATAGGTAGAGACACAGCTCTTTCTCTTTGTTTAAATAGTCCTTCAATTGCAATGAGAATGGACTTATTTCAGTCAATAAAAAGGAGAGGAAAAAGAGCAGCCAGGCATGGTAGCGAATGCCTTTAATCCCAGCACTTGGGAGACAGAAGCAAGCAGATCTCTGCAGTTCAAGGCCAGCCTGGTCTACATGGGAAAATTTGCCTCAAAAATCAAAGGGGTGAGGGAAAGAACTCTGAAATTTGGACTATTTCAAGCTGTCACCTTAAGCTGAACATTACTAATAAATAAAAACATTACTAATAAAAATTACTAATAGTATTCCTGATTTAAGAGAGAAAGATACGAAGATATGGTCATTGTTTCGAATTCATTTCCCTGATGTTCTGAAGAAATCTTGTAAATGTGACACTCTCTGGAGAAAGCAATTTAAATAACAAAGGCAAGCAAGAAATAGCCTGGTTTACAATTCTGAAATTAATTCACTTTAGCTGAAGTTTAAAGGTAGGGGAGGGGGGATGAACTAATTCAGCCAAGACATGAATGTGAACTGGAATGATTCATCACACCTCACCACCATCTGAGATAATAACTAAGCCATGTGTCAACTAGTCACACTACAATCACCCCTGGATACTCGCTTCAGTGTCAATTTTTAAAAAAATTTCTTTGTTGTTGTTTGAGACAGGGTTTCTCTACATAACCCTCACTGACTGGAACTCACTATGTAGACAACACTGGCTTCAAACTCACAGAGACCTGCTTGCCTCTGACTCCTGAGTGTGTGGGGATTAAAGGCATGTACCACCACATCTGGCTTAGTTTTTCAATTTCTAAAAGTATATTTAAAACTATAAACCGAAAAAAAAAAAACTATATTGTGTGAGGTTTGGGAATATACTCGGTGATAGAGCACTTGCCCAGCATGTATGAGGCTCTGAGCTCCAAACTCAGCACCACAAAATAAAATAAAACAAAACGTAAGTTATTGTGTGTTCCTATTCTGTTTTTTTTTTTTTTTGGTTTTTCGAGACAGGGTTTCTCTGTGTAGCTTTGCGCCTTTCCTGGAACTCACTTGGTAGCCCAGGCTGGCCTTGAACTCACAGAGATCCGCCTGGCTCTGCCTCCCGAGTGCTGGGATTAAAGGCGTGCGCCACCACCGCCCGGCTTTGTTTTGTTTTTTGAGTCAGGGTCTCTCTACAGAGCCCTGGCTGTCGTGGAACTCGGTATGTAGACCAAGGCCTTGAACTCAAGAGATCCACCTGAACTATTTAGCCAGGCATGACTTTGAACTTCTGAACCTCCTGTCTCCACCTCCCCAGTGCTGGGATTCCCTGTTTGGGTGGCTGGGGATCGAATCTAAGGCTTTGTTGTTAGGCAAGCAGTCTAGCAACTGAAACACGCTCCCCACCCCTACCCCGACCCCCAGGTCTGCGTCCCTGTTCAAAACTGAAATGGATTCCAAAAGCAATTCAAAGGAGGAACCCAATGGCACATGGACCGAGACTCAGAATGACACCCACCATTAGCCTCAGCGGCCATCGCCAAGAAGCTAAGGTGGGACATTCCACGCATGCTTAAGAAAACATTACTATCCTTCCCGTTTTGGTCCCCCGCACCAAGTGCTGCCCAGAGAAGGCGGGTCTGTGGCCATGCGTACGGCACACTGAGCCTGGCTGGCTGAGTGACGACCACTGACTGGCCCGCCCTCCCCTTGAGCATCAGAGCTGCTCCAAGTCTAGCCTCCCTGGGATGAGAAGGCAGAGGCAGAGGGAAG
>CABHPH010125623.1:5376-23800 GCA_902168325.1 Peromyscus nudipes
ATGTGGGGTAGATCCCAGTAGGGCTCACACATGTGGGGTAGATCCCAACAGGACTCCCTGAACATCGAAGGCTCTGTCCACCAATGTCACGAGGCAGGGTCACCTTCACATTTGACCAGTAGGTCAGTCATTTTCCTTTTTCCAGACATAAGCATGCTATTGTTTTTTACCATCCTGTCTCACATAGAAAAAGTAACGTTCAGAGCACATCTCTCTTAGTGCACACTCTGCAGCGGAACATTTGAAAGAACTCTAGAGATTGGGAGGCGGGGCAGGGTGGTCCGCACTGACCAGTTACTGCTCAGCATCTGGAATTTGACCTTGGAGACCCAGGCAGTTTATTTTAGTTCACTGACAGTGCCCACACATGCTGATGGGGGGAATTCAAAGGTGAAAGAGATCCATCTGTGACTGAGGCTGTGCTGGAGCCCTGGCAGTAGAGGAGATGTTCCAGAGGCACGTGTGGCTCTTCCTTCCACTATCAGACCACAGCTTTTTTTTTTTCCACTTGCAAAGTTGTACTGTTTAACAGACCTGTGGGAGCTGAAACTGACCTCCAAAGAAAAGATACAGAAAGCTTAACCTCTCCACCATCAAGGGAATGAACAGAGGGACAGAGAGCTCTGCCAGGCCCAGAAGGGCAAGGGATGGTGCATCTCACAGAGCCTTCCCAAATGCAGAACTCATTAAGAGTTCATTTTCCTGGGCCAGGTTTCATTATATAACGCTAACCCTTGGGGGTCTTACAGATTTGGATATGCACCGGAGTGATGGTAAAACTAACAGTTAAAGAGATTGGATGAAAGCCCCGGCGTGAGCAGAAAAGGCACTCCCAGAAGCCATAAAGTGCTAGAATGAAAAATCCGGTGTCAGGGAGTGGGCTACCACCCTATGGGCTGTCAGTCAAGGGATCCCCAGAGGCCCCACAAACCATATAAGATATTGTCACTGCTGAGGGTTGTGAGCCAGAACCCGGTGGTAAGTCCTTATTGCTAAAGATACACCACACACCTTGCTTGCAGGAGAAATCATGCTAGGACTGTGCTCCCTTTCTGCTGGCTGAAATGCAATGCAAGGATACTTGTGCAAGCTGTTGGGAATACTGTCACTCACAGTCCTACTCAGCCCCTGTGTCTGATGTGTCTGCTCGTGCAATAGTGGCACAACTATTAGGAGTGTAACCACCTGCTTTCTGAGTGGGTTTTAAGGCCCATTCCTCAAAAAGGAACTCATGTTTTATACTGTAAACCAGGGCCAACGCTTGTGCTGGGAAGTCATGGGGAATCAGGTAGGGGACTACTGGTCTTGTTCTGTTAAATAGATATGCTGTATCTATCAGGTGTTTATAACATTTATGTTTATGTCCATACGTTACTGCTGCTCTTATCCTTGGCTGTGGAAGGGAAACTTCTTTTTTGAGTGGATGGTGGTTACTGGAGATTCGTAAGTGGCCAAACTGCATAAAACAAATGAACTGTCGCTGTTGGTGTTCAGTCTTAGCCGTGAATGGAGAAAATAATCAGACATCATATCTCCAGCTCCTAGGTTCAGGGAGTATAGCAGAAGACAGTGGAAAGAGTGTAAGAGGCATAGAAGGCGGTGGACTGTGTATAGCTGTTGCTTCTGAAATGAAACATTCCTTCCTGGAGAGTGTCAAGAGTCACAGGACTAAGGAAGCTCAAAAAAAGCTATGAGACTCAGGGAGGTCTTGAGACTAGACTCAGAAGGGCTTTCCTGAGGTCATGTAAGTAGCAAACAATTGCTAGGGGAGAGGATACCCTTTGGTGGAGTTGCATGCTAATTCCAGGAGGAATTTGATTGATACAGTCTTCCTGAGTCATCATCCACACTTCTATGAGTAACCCCAGTAAAGTCACCTGGGTTCTGTGGTAGTTGGAATTTAATTGGCCCCCATAATCACATAATCTCAGAGGAAGTGACACTACTAGGAGGTGTTGCTTTGTTGGAGTGGGTGTGGCCTTGTGGGGCTGGCTTTGAGGTTTCCTATGCTCAGGATACTGCCCAGTGTCTCAGTCAACTTCCTGCTGCCTGGAAGATGTAGGACTCTGAGCTACCTCTCTAGTACCTGTCTGCCAGAATACCATCATGCTCCCAACCATGATGATAATGGACTGAATCTCTGAAACTGTAAGCAAGCTACCCCAATTAAATGTTTTCTTTATAAGAGTTGCCATGATCATGGTGTCTCTTCACAGCAATAAAATCTCTAATTAAGACAGGATCCAATCTTGACTTGGGTAGAATCTTTTCTTTGGTCTGTCAATGTGTTACATATGGATGAATTTATTCATTTCTCCCAAAGAGAAATCACTCACACTAAAGATTCTTGATGTGCTTTGAGCATTTGGTAAACAGTTTCTTTTGTTCTGCTTTTACATTATATGTCAATGTGTCAGTTTGAATAAGAATGGACCCCATAGACTCATGTGTTTGAATGTTTGGCCCATAGGAAATGGCATTCTTAGGTCTCATATGCTCAAGCTATGTCCAGTGTGGTACACAGTCCCTTTCTGCTGCCTGTGAATCAAGATGTAGAACTCTCAGCTCCTTCTCCAGCACCATGCATGCAGCCATGTTTCCCATCATGACAACAATGGGTTAAACCTCTGAAACTGTAAGCCAGCTCCAATTAAATGTTTTCCTTTATAAGAGTTGTCGTGGTCATGGTGTCTCTTCACAGACATAGAACCCTAACTAAGATAGTCAATCAGTTGAGTCTGGGACTCAGTTTAACAGTTTCACCACATGGACACTCATTGTGGACATTGCTCCATTCTGTGATAGGAGAATTGGCATTATGTCTGAACATACGTGAATGAGTACACACATGTACATGTAAATGTGTATGTCTGTGCATACATTTGCATGCATACTTGTGCCCAAAAAAGATATTTATGCTTGAATCTATTCCAGTTAAACAATGCTGCTACCTGGCTCCTCTTCTGTAGGTTGTTGCCTCCATAATGCCACTGATTTGATAGTCAATTGCTTTTCAATTCAATTTAAAAGCCATCTTTAATAGCATCATGAAATCATTTAATCATTAATATTCTGTAATATACTTGCTATGACCAATGTCCTGTATAATGAATGGTCATAAGGAAGTGGTGGTGCTGTCCTAGCCACTGCTTATGTAGGCTGTGCAAAAAGTCTCAGGAAATTACTACAACCTCAGTAAACTATTTGTATAATTAGAACAAGTTCATAAAACTCACTGTGAAATTGTTAAAAATATTTTTATTAGAAACAAACTTTTCCCAGAAGTTGAAAATTAGCTCTTTGATGGTTTGCATGCAGGTTACCTGGGAGACTGATTCCTAAAGGTCGTGACAACAATCTGGGCTACCAAGAATCAGTCGAAGCTGCTCTCTAGAGGGCATCAGATCCTGGGTACTGGAACTATAGGTGGTTATAAGTGACCCTGTAGGCTCTGGGAACTGAATCTGGCCATCTGTGAGAGCAGCCAGTGTTCTTAGCCACTGAGCCATCTCTCCCTACATGATTTTTTTTTAACGAGTCAATAAAAAATATTTCCAAAGCATAGTATGCCTTTTTTGTCTCCTTGGTTGTCTGGAAGCCCTTGCCCATCCCAACACACATCTTCCCACCAGAGCAGAACTGAGGCAAACCAGCTGCAGTCATCATTTGGAGAGGATTCCAGGGAAATGGCTGGGGAGAAGAGCTGAGCTTGAGAGAAGGTGATGATAACAAAGAGATGTGGGTCCTGTGGACCCTGTGGGGCTTCAGAGGTTGTCTCCAGTGTTATTGCATTATTCATGGACTCCTGCCTGGCAATCATCTCACTGCAGCAAGCCAAGCTTTTCTTCTGTGTTGTCTCAGAGCAAACAAACAGGCATTACTCTTTGTCTCTAAGAATCCAGCCCCATGATCATCTGTGCTTTGTGCTTTAGATCTGCTCCCCAGTGTGTGTGGTGCATGTGCACCAGCATAGAGGCCACAGGAGGATGTCAGGTATCCTGTGTGCTCTCTCTCTCTCTCTCTCTCTCTCTCTCTCTCTCTCTCTCTCTCCCCTTGAGAAGGATCTCTCACAAGACCCTCCCCCATTTTCCAGCTAGGCTATCCTCCTGTCTCTGTCTCAACACCTCCAGCATTAGGATTACAAACATGAGCAGCCATGGGTGGGATCTGAACTCAGGTCCTCACGCTTGTGTAGCATGCACTGTTACCTGCTGAGCCATAGACCCAGCTCATGCTTTAGATTTGCTAATAAAAATGGTTCCTGCCTCAACTTTGTGTGGCATCTCCTCTACCCCCAGAACTTGACTTGTGACCTCTTTTTTGATGAAAGGCTGGCATTAATCCCAGGTGGATTCTGGGGAAAGTTGAAAGTGAATGATTCTTCCAGCACAGTCTAGTCCTCTGAGAGCCTGTGTGATGGCTATTCTTAGTTGTCAACTTGACTATATCTAGTCCAGATCTTTGAGATAGGAAACCATACCTTTAACCCAGATCTTTTGAGCTATGTAAAAACACGTCTTTAATCAGGATCTTGAGGTGGGAATCTACACTTTTAATCTAGATCTTCAATCCAGATCTAATCAGGGCCATACCTTGTGTTTGAAGCCTATATAAGGACATGGAGGAAGGAAGCTTTTGCTGTTTGCCTGCTTGCTCTCACCTCTCTAGCAAGTTCACCTTCGCTGGCATTGGAGTCTACTTCTTCTGGATTCCAGTGTCTGCTAAAAACCAGCTGAGACATGCAACCTCATGGACTGAGCAACTACTGGATTCTTGGACTTTGCATTAATAGCCAGCCATTGTTGGATTAGCTGGACCACAGCCTGTAAGTCACTCTAATAAATCCCTGGGTGGGGAGGAGAGGGGGGGGCACAGAGAGAGAGACAAACAGAGACAGACAGACAGACAGAGAGACAGAGACCTCTAGAGAACCCTGCCTAATACAGCCTGTGACAGGATCTTCAACCTTCATCCCAGGAAGCTATGGTTCCTTAAATGCCCCTTTCAGTAGGACAATAATCCCCAGAGGATGGCCCTGAGACCATCTGTCCTTCACCACCAAAGATGCAAAGTCTCAGGCTCAGATTTGCTGAGTCAGGAAATCCCGGGACAGGGCAGGAAGTCAGCATCTTCCAAAGTCCTCCAGGGGATTCCAGTGCTTGAGAGCCACCTCAATGAGGAATGAATACGCGTCCCTTCAGCACAAGTCATCCAGGGCAAAATTCATCCCAGTGGTCTCAACACCAGAATAATCCCAATCTTCTGTCCTTCTGAAATGGAGAGCCCTGTATAAACCTTCTGGCTTTGCTTGCTTTTTTTTTTTTTTTGAAAAAAAATCATTAATGCTGGAAATCACATAGCTGAGAAGTATGCTGTCAGTCTTCCACTAGCTTTGTGATAGATAATAATCCTTCTGAAACATGGATCATGATAACAGTTGCCCAGGTTACATTTCAAGAGTTTGAGGGATGATTTTGTTAAAATCATTAACCCTGATCTTTTTCCTTAGGCCTGCATATGTGTCTGGTGGTTGACCATTTGATTCAAGGAGGACCAAAACTAAACCCTCATATCATGATAACACTGTGTTCTGAACATATGTTCCATGAAGAACTATAGAGATTGAGTACATGTACATAGACCAACGACTATACTAGTCTTGACTCAAGGCTTGGGTTCCCACCTCCACAATTAGTCATGAGTAATTGCTTTCTGTTTCGTAAAACTCACTGTTTCAGTGATGAGCCTAGGGCTGATTCTGTGGCAATACTGATGCCTGTTTCCTAGGACATCTGGATGGCATCCGAGTTCCATAGTTGTCTATTTCCAAAGAAGTCCTTTGCTAGAAACTTCCTCTGGCCTCCTGATTCAAGGTTAGGTTATGACTGTCTCCTCTCAGCAACCTCAGAGCCTCCTCTGACTAGAGACTCTGGAGGGCAAGGACACTGTCCTGCTGTGTCCACAGGGGTCAAGCAGAATATACTGTAGTGTTTACTGTCTGCAAATAATGGTGACCTCTCCCAAATGCCCCTCTAGAGAAAAAGGCTGTGAGTCTGCTGACCAGAATCTTGGTCAACATCCTCTGAAGAAG
Source organism: Peromyscus nudipes (assembly GCA_902168325.1). Taxonomy (NCBI): domain Eukaryota; kingdom Metazoa; phylum Chordata; class Mammalia; order Rodentia; family Cricetidae; genus Peromyscus; species Peromyscus nudipes. Next base: position 11,468 of record CABHPH010125623.1, read on the forward strand.
CAGAGCCTATAGTGTGTGTGTGTGTGTGTGTGTGTGTGTGTGTGTGCGCGCGCGCGCGCGCGCGCGTGCACACAGGGACGGGTAGTGATTTATCTTTAGTGATTTATCTTTAAAAACTGCCTTCCATGACTGTGAGGTTGTGTACAAGCTCTGAAGGGCAGGCATGATGAGCTAATCCTGAAGCCTGAGCCTCAAGGCTTGCAGGTGGAGGAAGGGGTGAGCCATGGGTGACAGTGCTCCCTAGAAACAAGAAAGGATTCTTCCCTAGAAGGACACTTGCCCTGAAAATACTCTATGATGGTTTATCTTCATCATAGATTGATTGGATTTGGAACAGTTGAGAGACTGGCCTCTGTGAGGGCTCTTCCAGGAAGTATTGATTGACAGGAGACCAGCCTCCAAATTGTGCACTGCCTTCCAGCAGTGGCACAGATTAAAAAGCAGAGCCCGAGGAAAGTAAAAATCAGTGCTGTTTGCCTGCCTTGCTTCACTTCTTGCTGGTGAGCGCACCTACCGTTTATAGCATTGCTGCCCCCTCCCTTGCCGACATCAGAATGAGGCTCAATCAGCCTCCAGTATGAATGGAAGACCAGCAGCTCTCCAGGAATGATCCAGGCCTTCAGTGCCAAATTGGGACTGCTGAGACATCCAGTCTCATAGGCTGAGCAGCTCCCAGGTTCTCATCCTCTCCAGTATGCAGACAGTTATTGCTGGATAACCCAGTCCCTATCATGTAGGACAACCTAATAAATCCCCTATGTAATATGCGTTAGACCTGTGGGCTACACAAACAGAGGCCTGTAATTTGTGTCATTCTAATCATGAAATTTGTAGTCATTTGCTACAGTTGCTTCCTAAGCTACTTCCAGGGGTGATTATTCTACTAACATCTGTATATGAAATTGATGCCTTGTTTAAAAAAATCTAACTTTTTATTTACTTGTGTGTATGTGTGTGTATGTGTGTGTGTGTGTCTGTGTCTGTGTCTGTGTCTGTGTCTGTTTGTATGTATACCACATGTGTAAAGTGCCCATGGAACTCAGAAGAGGGGATTGGATTCTCCATGAGCTGGCGTTACAGGCGGTTGTAAGTCACCCAGCTTGGGTGCTAGGAACTAAACTGGGGTCCTATGGAAAGCAGCAAGTGCTCTTAACTGCTGAGCCATCTCTCCAAACCTTACAAACACTTTAACAGCATTAATTATTCCAATCCATGAACATGAGATACCTTACCATTTCGTTATGTCTTCTTCAGTTGATTTCATTAATGTTTGTATGTATGTGCATGTCCATGAGTGTACAGGTGCACTTGTGTGTGTAGGTCAGTGGACAACCTCAGCTATCATTCCTCAGAAGCCATTCACCTTGTTCTGTAGAGACAGGGCCTCTTAATGACCTGGACTTTGCCAAGTAAAGTAGTCCAGCTGGCTAGGGAGCTCCAGGGAGCCTCCGGCCTCTTCCTCTCCAGAGCTGGCATTGTAAGTGTGCGGTCATGGCCAATACCTTTAATGTGGGTTCTGGGGATCTCCACAGCCCTCACTAATGTTTTACACTGTGCTGTTCCTAATATGCAGGCGTTTTACGTCCTGTTAGTTAGTGAAGAGGAATGTTCCTGGCATCTCTATGTTGACTTTGTATTCTAAAGCTTCACTGCATCTATTCATTATTTTAGATGGATTTGGTGTCATTTTTTGGGATTTTCTATATGTGAGGTCACATGATCTACAAACAGAATCCATTTTTCCTCTTTCTTTCAAGTGTGGATATGTTTTATTTCTTTTTCTTGCCTAATTGTTCTTGCCAGGACTTCCAGGACTACATTGACTAGAAGTGGGGGGGGGGGCTAACTCATCTTGTCCCTGATCTTAGATGATTGTACCCAGAGCAATCCATAGGTCCAATCAAATCTTTATCAAAATGCCAAGGACAAGTTTCACAGGAATAGAAATTGTGTGGAACCACAAGACATCCTGAATACACAAAGCAATCAAAGCAAGCTTGCGAGAAAGAACTGGACTGGAAAGGCCACACTCCAGGACTTCAGAATACACTATGACACTAAAGAATAAGAACCACACAAAAGCCGGGCAGTGGTGGTGCACACCTTTAATTCCAGCACTCAGGAGACAGAGGCAGGTGGATCTCTGTGAGTTCGAGGCCAGCCTGGTCTACAGAGGGAGTTCCAGGGCTACACAGAGAAACAAAACAAAACAAACAAAAAGAACCACACAAAAAGTGCTGCTCCGGCTTATCAACAATCTTGTGTTAACACAACATAAAAGGCAATGATGAGTGAAGAAGACCACTCTGGCCTATACTCTGCTGCTTTTGACTCCATTTTCACATGTATGTGATACATATGTGTACACATGCATTTTTTTTTTCATGGTTTTGGGTCCATGTAGATGTGTGTACATGTGGAAGCCTGAGACTGATGTTGGGGGTCAGCCTCAGCCTCTCTCCTACCTTACTCATTGAGGTAGGACCTCTCAGTCAAACCCAGAGCTCATGACACAGCTAGTCTTGCTAGCCAGTTTGCTCCGAAGATCCCTTGTCTCCATCTCCCAAGGCTGGAATTACAGGTGGGCTGTCAAGTCCATACAGCATCTACTGGGGTTTCTGAGGATGCAGACAAGGGCTTTGACTGATGATCTCGGTAGGTCTTGTTTTTTGAAAACAGGGGATGAATTTCCTGATGAACACCACCCTCCCTGCACCAAGTAGCATCCTCTTAGCTAGGATCAGCAGCCAAACCCAGAGAAGTCTGTGCAAACAAACGTTATTACACCCACGGCATCTTCCCATATCCTCAGCAATCAATCATCCCGCTCCCACCTGCTGGCTTTCTTACATCTTTATGTTTGCTACTTTTTGTCCAGCTCAGTACACAGGGAGTAGTTTCTAGCTGCTCCCTCGTGTTTTCATTTCCTTAAGAAAACCCTCACACCATCTGAAACAGTAGACACGTTGTCTGCTTTCTTCTGCTAATCTGTCGTATGTCACTTTAATTCCCAGGCCCAGCAAAGGGATGGGGAGTAGTGGAGGCAGTTATCCCACCAATGAAGAGTTTGGCTACCGACATTAAAATGGTCCTACAGGCCAATGGATCAGGGGAGAGAAACCAGAAATCAGTCCAAGTGTCCATAGTAGGTTTATCTTCAGCAATCATGCCAAGAACACCATAGAAAATTGTACTTTTGATAAGTGGTTGGGGGATGAGGAGCTGGGGAGATGGCTCAGTGGTAAAGTGCTTGCAGCTCAAGCATGAGGACCTGTGTTCGGATCCCCAGCACCAGTGGAAAACATGGCGTGGCAGTGCACACTCATAATCCCAGCACTGGGGGAGAGAGAGAGAGAGAGAAGGATCTGGGAGCCAGTCAGCCTCACTGAAACAGACAGTTCCAGGTTCAACATGGGACCCTGTCTCAAAAAATAAGGTAGAGAGGGACAGTGGAAGACACCTGACATCAACCTTTGGCCTCCACACATACATACGCACAGGTGTGCACACCTGCAAACACACACACACACACACACACACACCAACAAATAAATCCAATTAATCAAATCAAATCTTGTTGGGAAAATCAAGTATCCAGAAGCAGAAGAATGAAATTGGACCCTTACCTTAGAGAGTACGACCAAACAAACTCAACATAGATTGCAAATTTTAATTTAAGAACCCAAACTACAAAATTCCTAGAAGAAAACAGAAAGAGCTTCTGGACCAGGTCTAGTGAATGTTTTTAAATGTGGCCCATCTCAAAGCACAGGCAACAAATTCAACAACACACAAATGGAATTGTGTGGGGCATAGAGGCTTCCCCACAGCAAAGGAAACAGACTGCAGAGGCGGCCTGTGTAATGGGAGAGGGTACTCAGAAGTCCTATGATTGGTAAGGGTAATACCCAAGTATATAAAGAATGCAATGAACCCATTAGTAAGAAAATAAATAACCCAGCTTAAAAACAGACATGGGGCCAGATCTTACATTTCTTAAGAAAGACACAGAAATGGCCCAGTGGGTCTATAAAAAGAGGCTCAGTGTCATTGCCATCAGGGAAATGCAAATCAAAGCCACAATGAGAAAGCACCTCAGGCAGTTAGAATGACTCTTATCAGAAAGGCAGGCGGCCTGTCCATGAAGCTGTGGAGAAAAGAGAAGTTGTGTGCAGTGTGGACAGGATGGAGGTTAAGCCACTGTGGAAAACAGCAAGGGCTTCCCCCAAAACCTAAAAGTGGAAGCTGGGGAGATGGCTCTGTGGGGACAGTGCTTACTGTACAAGCATTAGAGACTGAGTTCAGATCCCCAGCACCCAAGGAAAAGCTGGGTGTGACAGCACACATCTGTAACTCCAACACTGGGAGACAGAGATGGGAGGATCCCTGCAGCTCACTAACCAGTCAGTGTACCCTACTCAGCCAGCTCCAGGTTCAGTGAGAGACTGTGTCTCCCAAAATAAGGCAGAATGAGATTGAGGAAGACATCCAGCATTGACTTCTGGCCTCCACATGCACAAGCACAGGCAAGCACATACACATGCATATAACACACACACACACACACACACACACACACACACACGTACAACACACTCACAGTTAAAAACAGAGCCATCATGTGATCCAGCATTCCTATAACTGAGCATCCATCCAAAGGAAGTGGAATCCGTACCTCAAAGAGTCATCCACACAACTTGGCTAGCTAGAGCTTTTCTCACTATAGCCAAGATCCAAGGTATGAGAGCAAGCTGAGGTCTCCAAAGATGAGCAGATGATGAACGTGGTTTATATATAGTGACCTATTAGTCAGCCTTAAAAAGAATGATGCTGTCATTTGCATAAACACGTGCAGACTACAAAGGTGTGATGCTGAGTGAAATAACCTGGGGATAGAAGACAAACAAAACAAAACCAAATCCATAAACTCATTAGTGTTAATGAGAAAACACAACTCTCAACTTAAAGGGACAAGAAGTAGTTTATTCCGAAGCTAAATTTGAGAGACTATGCCCCAGAAACACAGAATTAGGTTACCCCAAATTCCCTGTTCTGACATGGAAGCAGTTTCATGAAGTTACAGTTTTACAGTACAAAAGAAAGTCGTAAATCAAGGCAAGTTCAAAATGCACTGGTGGGTACACCAGAGAGGCGGTAACAGCAAGGCGGGAAAGCTCTTCTGTCAGCCCCAGATGCTATTTGATGACATTCTTAGCTTTTGGGTTGGCGAAAACTAGTTGTATGCCGAGTTAATGGGTTCCAAAAGGTTTTATCTATTAGTTCTAACACAGAGGTGGTGTGGATATCGCTCTGTATAAATAAAATGCTGATTGGCCAGGAGCCAGGCAGGAAGTATAGGTGGGACAAGCAGAGAGGAGAATGCTGGGAAGTGGAAGGCTGAGTCAGGGAGATGCTACCAGCCGCCACCATGAGTACCAACATGTGAGATACCGGTAAGCCACGAGCCACGCAGCAAAGTATAGATTAATAGAAATGGGTTAATTTAAGATAGAAGAACTAGATAACAAGAAGCCTGCCACGGCCATACAGTTTGTAAGCAATATAAGTCTGTGTGTTTACTCGGTTGTTTCTGAGTGACTGTGGGACTGGCGGGTGAGAGAGATTTGTCCTGACTGTGGGCCAGGCAAGATTGGAGAAAACTTCAGCTACATAGAGGTGAGTGAGAAATGGCTGTTCAGGGGGCTAAAGTTAGTCTGAGGTAAGATAATTAGCCTCTGGGTCTGCACCATTTCTACGTCCCATCACTGCTGCTCTAACAGTCAATCAACCATTCTTTGCAGGTGCACCTTCACCCCAGGAAGTCTTGCTCGTGTTAACAGTGCACTCCATGTTGATCCTGGTTAGCCGTGGTCACACTCTTTTGTAGAGCTTTGGGCTACACAACAATTCCAGGAACTAAAGTAACTTGATTGTTTCTCTAGATTCCTGCCCTCTGCACTGTATAGACCCCCCAAGTAACAGCTGTAGGAGAGATGTTTATCAATGGCTGATGGTCTTTAATCATTACCCCCAGCAATGAGCAATGGCCACCTGCAGATCTAGAAAGCAAGTGTCTCCTTGCAGGTCTCTTTCCTGCTCTGTGGTTCTGGGGCCCCTCTGTTGGCCCTTTCCCAGATCAAGCCTCTGCTGCTGATGAGCTGCTTGTCCATTTGTCTGTCTTTCTTCCTCGCTGACTTTACAAAACTCATATACGTAACCTAAAAAATGGAACCCATAGAAGGGAGTTAGAGTGAAGGTAGCCAGGGGCTATGGGGGGGGAGGGGAGAGAGAGAGAGAGAGAGAGAGAGAGAGAGAGCTCTCCACAATTCCACAGCATCTATGCCCCATAGCCCAAGAGTTTATGAAGAGAATGAGACATAGATTGGGCTAAATATCAACTCCTTGCTTAACAAGCTCCGAAAACGCCCTTGCTCTAAGGCTGGCATTTGAGAGGGGCCTGAACAGGATCCTTTCAGCTTCTTGATGTAATATTCTCCTGTCATCTTGCTGTTTTTCTCCTAATCTTGTTACCCTTACAATGTCAAAAATGCCTGAAAGTTCCACTTTTAGAGAAGGAGCCTGTACTCCCTGTCAGAGACAGGCTTGAGTTTCCTTTTGTTCCAATGTGCACTGTGAGTAAGGACCCAGTGTGGTCATAAGCGTGACTTCAAAGTGACAGCTGGTGGCCAGCAGGCCTTGGGAAGCTGCCCCATTGCCCAGACTTCGGCAATCCACCAAAGACAAATGGTAGACGTGATCTGTGCTGTGGGGTCCAGTCACCGGGGACCAGGGCTAGGCAGACAGAGCCACTTTCTCCCCCTCCCCCATGCTCTCTGTGTCTAACCCTGGGGTCAGCATGGGCCTTGTCCACCAGCCTAACCTAGCAAGCTTGGGGCTCTTTGTGCAGAAAGCAGGACACTGTTCTGGGAGAGAGTGTGTCCCTCCGTTTTGCTGCTGCTGACCACATCCCACTCTGCCAGGAATTCTGCAAACTCTTGATCTCAGTTATGGGCAGTGGGTCCCACCTGAGAGGAGAGAGGAGGGTCCCCATGCCTCTGCCTCCAACTGGAGAGGGGCCCGGAGGCACCAAGCACTTCGTGGAGCCCCTAGGTGTCCTGTCATCAAACCTCACATGGCCAGGAAACCATAGGGCCTATTCCCCGGCTTGCTTTGCCTAAACACTATTCTCCTGGGCCTTATTGTTCATTATCCCACCCTTCCCTGTAGCCCACCTTAGAGTTAGCCTCTGGACCTGGGTGGACAGACAAGTTCTGCATATGGAGTCCGTCAGCCCCTTACCCTAAAGCCTGCTAACCTTCCCTACACCACGGTCCCTGGTCCACCGTGATAGCTGGATCTCACAGCCCAGACCATGTCTGCCATTTGCCCCTTTGGGGATTGCTGTGCCCCAGGGTAGGGGTAGGGGTGCTCGGGAACCTGCAATAGGGGAGTATCTTCCCACCTTCTGGCCACCAGCTGTCACTTTGAAGCTACCCTTAGGACCCTAAGGGTCAAACCTTCGTTGGGGGTTTGTGCTAAAGACACAGCTATAAAAGCCAAGTGTCCAGCAGTTCACAGGGGCTCGAAGAGGCCCTGGCAGCCCTGTTTCCAGGTGCTCTGAGGATACTTTGCAGCCAACAGGCCGTCCTCCCACCCCACCCCATTCCCTGTGACCCATGAGCTCCCCAGCTGGTGGCTCCTCCATGACCAGCCAGCTTCCCCGCTCCCGTTCCCCCCCCCATGCCCTGCAGCCTCATTCTGCAGAGACTCTTGCCTTATTTCAAAGAGCAAAGACACCTTCCCAGTGTCTGTTTCTGCTGCATGTCTTGACCCTCCTGGTGCTCTCCGCGTCTCAGGGCCAGAGAACCAGAGTCTCCACACAGGAAGTGAACCTCAAAGTACTCAGGGTCTTGCTCCAAAGGCTTTGTTTGCTTTGTAAATAATAATTATCATTCCATGGGTCTGCAAATAATTGAGGGCAGGAAAAAAGAAAATGTTGCAAAAACAGCTGGATTGTTTAAAAAAAACTAGGCAAAACTATTTCTACAGTCTTAATTAGAAAACCAAATTTTAAGGATGAAATATAAGTGTGGCTATGTGGCCTTATGTATGTACCTGTGTGTGTGTGCTCGTGTGCTCATGTGTACGCGCGTGTGTATGTGTGTGTGTGTGTGTGTTTGTGTGTGTTTATCTATTTGTACCTGTGCTAGCCAACATACCTGTTGATTTGAAAGGACTTTATTTACACATTCATGCACAATGGTATTGTACATGTGTTGAATGCACACGGTTTGTGTATTGTTATCTGTTCAGTGTGGGGTGTCTTGTGGACATATTTGGAATTTGGAGTTTGATGCTGGGGTCTCCATATTAAGGCAGGAGAATATAAAGCCATGGAGCAGGTGACTCCATGGATTAACATAGGAAAGGAGGCGTCCTGGAGAGACTGGTGCCTTTGGTTTGCCTGAACTTCACACAGCCAAGGGTTCATGCTCTGAAATGACCTCTGTGGGAACCTGGGAGAGGTGGGTACTGTGTTGATGATGCACAGAAGGTCGGGACCTTTGCCTCGCTCTTCCTTCTTGGTCTTTTGGAGTCAAATCTCTGGGTTCCTCCGCATCTCTCTCCTTTCCGTAGCTCTGTAGTATAGATATCCCAGCTCTGGTTCCCAGTGTAGGCTGCCTCCGGCCAGGTTAGACCAAACCGCCAACAGTCCAACACTCCAACCTGCTGAGTGGAAACCTCTCCTCTGGAAGACTGTACCACAACAGAAGATCCCCATATCTGGCTACCTTTGGGCTCCACACCCCACCCTAGGGGTCATCCAAGCTGATCACCCTCCAGGCATGGCTGTGGCATGGGGACTCCCCAGGTGATTCCCCAGGGCTCCTAAGCACCGGTTCCCAGTGGGGGTGGCAGGCTGTGACAGATTGAAAATAGTCTCACACCCTGAACAGTCTCTGCTGTTACATGTAAATCAACAGCGAACTTAGAAAAATGACATTTCACGTAAATAATCAGGAAAATACACACATTCTCCCACCCCTCGCCTGCACCCTCACAAGATGAGGAAAGGCTGTGTTTCCACAGAGGTCCAGGAAGTGAAAGTAATTTGTGTTTCTGTTTCACAGGAGTCAGAAACACCTTCCCATCCCAAACCAAAACTATCTTAAGACCCCCAGAGCACCTTACTCAGGGGCCACAGACACAGCCCCCTTGATAATGGGACTTGGGTCCTCAGGTAGATGCAGAATCTAGCGGTGGGAAGAATTGGGAAGCATTGATTTCTCAAATGGACAAAAGACAATATGGAGTAAAGCAGACACAGGCAGGAAGGCATCCTGCAGGAAGAGCTAGTTCATCTGGAAGCAGGTGTAGGTTGTGAAGTACAGAAGAAAGACAGCCATGTGTGACGGTGCACATCTGTAACCCTGAAGGCTGTGGGACTGAGGTTCAAAGTCACCCTCAGTTACATAGTGAGACCCTGTCTCAAAAGTAAATAAAAAAAAACATCAGGGTGGAAACTGATCAACACTTAAAATGAGGAAGGAAGAACCACATGCAAAGGTCCTGTGGCAGGAGAGATCACATGGTGAGCTTTCCAAAGGTTTAGAGGGCAGGAGAGAGAGAGAGAGAGACAGAGACAGAGACAGAGACAGAGACAGACAGAGACAGAGAGAAAGAGAAAGGAAGGATACAAAGAGGTCATGAAGGAAAGAGGACTTCACCCCAGGTGCTGGGGGTGGGGGTTCCCTTGAGCGGCACCTCAAAAGATCCTTTTGACATCAGCATGATGTATGACTTGGGAGGTGTTCAGGGGTGTGTGTGTGTGTGTTTGTGTGTGTGTGTGTGTGTGTGTGTGTGTGTGTGTGTGTAGGACCACTAAAACTCTAGAGGTCCTGGCCTAGTCTGGGTGAGCCACAGGGAAAACCAGAGACATTTGCAAAGCAAAGGGTAAGAGCAGCTGGTGGCCAAGCAGGGAACAACCATGAGAGTGTGTGGTCACCATGGTGCAACCAGCTGGAAAGCTCAGTGAGAGTTAGGGGTGGGGCCCTGGGGTTAGCCACAGCAGAGCTGGATTGGAGCACTGCGGTAGAGCTAGGGGCTCCCTAAAGGAGGAGGAGGAGGAGGAAGAGGAGGAAGAAGAGGAGGAGGAGGAGGAAGAGGAGGAAGAAGAGGAGGAGGAGGAAGAGGAGGAAGAAGAGGAGGAGGAGGAGGAGGAGGAAGAGAGGAGGAAGAGGAGAGCAAGGAAACCAGAGCTTCTCAGAAGGGCTAGGAAAGAGGCAGCAGAAAGAGTAGGCATGGGAGTGGGGTCTTCCTGTCACTGGTGTTTGAGACGCGAGCATCTCCCCTGAAGATGAAGCCTGCTAGACTTCCCTTCTGAGCTACTGCGGTGACCACATTTACTTTCTCTCCATCCTGAAAAACCACCATGGTGGCAGCAGATTGATAAGGTTTAAAGATCAAAGCAACCAGAGAAAGCAAAAGCAAAAGAAAGGCCGTGAAATCCATGGAAGAGCAAGCTCTGCTCGCTCTGCCGAGAGAAGTGGGTAAAGGATGGGAACGGCTGAGGCAACATGGGAGAGGGCATCTCCCAGGCTTGCACACTGGTGCTGACAGCGAGCTCACCAAAGCATCTTCGGGACCCACAGATCCTTGGAGCTACGGAACAAGAGCTGACACAGGAAGATGAAGAAAGATGAGGACCAGTACTCCCTCTCCTGCTCCCAGACTGGCATCTCAGAGAGAGAAGACCTGAAGATTCTACCACCTGAGAACATGAATGAATGACTGAACCAAGGGATTGGAGTCACTGACGCTGGTTTCCCCAGTAACAAGACCCACTGCATTCATCAGCTTTCTACTACTGTGACAAAATACTAGAGACGATCAATTCATGAAGAAGAAAGGTTTGCTTTGGTTCATGGTTTTGGAGGTCTTGGCCTAGGGTCAATTGGTTCCATTACTTTTGGTAGCTCATCATGGCAGGAAGAATGTGGAGAGAGAAAGGTGTGTGCCTTAGAGTGGCTGAAAAGAGAAAGACAAGCAGGGCCATGACCCCACAATCCCTATCAAGGGCCTACCCTGTCAAAGGTCCCACCAGCCCCTCGTCTTACTGATAGTACAAGCACGAGTGTGTGGCTTTAATATGCGGGCTTTGGGGAGAATTCATATCTAAACACTGGCACCCACCGTCTACCTAGAAGTGTAAAGGTGAACAGAGAGGCAGAGACCACCTGATGTCGGGCCAAACCTCCTGTCTGAAACCATCAGTACAAAAAAAAGTGATGGGGCAGTGGAGGGGTACAGGCCAAGTAACAGGCTGATAGTCAGAGACATAAACACCAGAAGAGCAGGGCCAGAGAAAGCTGCACATCAGCAAATCAAGAAGAGGTACAGTGTGGTGGTATTGTATTCCCCAATATATTGTGCACCCTAATAAATTTATCTGGGGTCAGAGAATAGAACAGCCACTAGACAGACATAGAGGCCAGAAAATGGTGGCACTCACACCTTTAATCCTAGCATTCTGGATGCAGAGATCCATGCGGATCTCTGTGAGTTCAAAGCCACACTGGAAACAGCCAGGCATAGTGACTCACGCCTTTAATCCCAGGAAGTAATGGCAGAAAGCAGAAAGGTATAGAAGGCGTGAAAACCAGGAACTAGAGCTGGTTAAGCGTTGAGCTTTTAGCAGCAGTTCAGCTGAGAGTCATTCTGGATGAGGACTCAGAAGCTTCCAGTCTGAGGAAACAAGATCAGCTAAGGAATTGGCAAGGTGAGGAAGCTGTGGCTTGTTCTGCTTCTCTGATCTTCCAGCATTCACCCCAATACCTGGCTTCAGGTTTGATTTCATTAATAAGAACTTTTAAGATTCGTGTTACAGTACAGAGAGAGCTGGGCACTGTGGGCACACCTGTCCTCCCAGCAATTGGAAGGCTGAGGCAGAAGGATCAGGAGTTCAGGTCAGCCTGAGCTACATAGAGAATTTGAGGCCAACCTGGGCTACGGGAGACCCTGCCTTCAAAATAAAAAGAATGCTCGCCGGGCGGTGGTGGCGCACGCCTTTAATCCCAGCACTCGGGAGGCAGAGCCAGGTGAATCTCTGTGAGTTCGAGGCCAGCCTGGGCTACCAAGTGAGTTCCAGGAAAGGCGCAAAGCTACACAGAGAAACCCTGTCTCGAAAAAAACCAAAAAAATAAAAAAATAAAAAAATAAAAAGAATGCTCAAAGAAAGAAAGAAAAGAAGTAAACAGAGAATGCAAAGAAAGGAAATAAAAAGAGAATGTGTGTTTTGTGGTGTGTGTGTGTGTGTGTGTGTGTGTGTGTGTG
>CABHPH010125624.1:0-11786 GCA_902168325.1 Peromyscus nudipes
GGTGGTTGTAGGAGAAAATAAGCAAGATGGTGGGTGATATGGCGCTTCACGAGGGGCAGGCTTTCTAAGCAGTGCAGCCTGAAGGCCGAGCATGAAGCAGCATATGCAGGCTGGGACGATCTTTCAGATCTGAGTGAGGGCCCAGGGAAGGCTCCTGTTAGCCCTGAGTTTGTCGGGTACATATAGGGAAAAGGGTGGAGACTGACGTGTGTGTGTGTGTGTGTGTGTGTGTGTGTGTGTGTGTGTGTGGTATAAGTATGTGTATATGTGTGTGGTGTGTGTGTATAGCGTATGTGTGTGTATATGTGTATGTGTGAGTGTGGTATATGTGTGTGGTGTATGTGTGTGTGTGCATGTGTGTGGTGTGTATGTGGTGTATGTGTGTGCATGTGTGTGGTGTGTATGTGGTGTATGTGTGTGTGTGTATGTGTGTGGTGTGTGTGGTGTATGTGTGTATGTATATGTGTATGTGTGAGTGTGGTATATGTGTGTGTGGTATATGTGTGTATGCATATGTGTGTGGTGTATATGTGGTATATGTGTGTGTATGTATATGTGTGGTGTGTGTGGTATATGTGTGTGTGCATGTGTGTATGTGAGTGTATGTGTGTGTCTCAGTAGTTACCCTTCCACGACTGACAACATTCCAGAAATACAGCATATATTTGTGGCAGAGGCAGTAGCAGAAGGGACAGGCACTTATAATCACTGTTGTCATTATTTCCTAAACTTATACCAGAGCTGTAAATAATTGAAGGGCATATTTTGGTTCATGAGAAAGTTACAAATAAGTTGGATAAAGCAGCCATGTATACGGAAAGACAACTGAAATTGAAAATCCACATAGGTTTGGTACCGAATGGATGGTGCTAACACTTTTTGTTCTAGAAGTTCCAAACTAGGGCAGACTAACAGTCATTGAGATTGTAAGTGTCGGTGTGAATGCTTGGCTCCTAACCCTAGATCATTTATCCCAAATGCCTACAAATCCATTTCAGCAGACATCATTAGGAGTTTTCACTGAGCACAACCCAGGAGTGAGTTGACAAGCCACTGTGAAGCCAGGGCCTGTCTTCTCAGGAGCTCTATCTCCAAACCTCAAACAGGAGCAACAGAAAATTTCCTCGGGGATGCTAAAAATGGAGGAGGGAAGAGATGCTGGCCCAGCACAAAGAGCTTTTCATGCCTGTGCACACTTGTTTATATGGGACCTAAGTTTAGACTCTAACCAGAGGACAAAATGAGGAGCCCTTCCTCTGCAAATTCCACATCCCCTTTTGAGTCTTTTGTATGACCGTTCCAGAAGCTTCCTTCCCAGGCTTGATCTGTTTCTGGACTGTTGATAGACAGAGCTGTGTTTTCTGGCACCAGATCACAGAAAAATTCCAGAGATATAAAGAAAATGCTCGACACATAAAGTTTGGGAAAGAAGGTGCTTATTGGATGGAGATACCTTCAGCCTTGGGGAAGGTCCTCCTCCTCTGCCTAAATCTAAGAATATTTTTTTTCTTGTTCATAGCCAGCCAGCCTGGGCTTTCTTATCCCGGTCCTCCTTGCCCCTCCCTTGTCTATACTTTTCCTTTCTAGGCAAGAACAAAGCCTGAGTATCTTGTGAACCGCGCCTTGGAGGGGGGGATGCTGTGGGAGCGGGAGGTGCTGTTTGCTGGTGCAGAGCTGGGGACAGCAGCTGTTCAAAGAGGACTCACTTGGGAGCTCCCCACCCAGCTGTCCCCTGTCCTTCTTTCCAAGCTCCCTGGGACGAATCTGGACTAATTCTCTGCCTAGACGTCGATGCTAACCAAGCAAGTGGGCCATCCCTGGGCTCAAAAGTGATCTCTCTCCTCATAAAAGTTTGTGGGTGGTGAAGAGCCAATTAATTAGCTCAGGGGTGCCCCGTAGATTCACTAATCGGTTACTACTCACACAGGACTGTAAAACGGCTACAAATTTATCTCGTGAACTCCAGGGGATAGTAACAACAAAAGCGTCTCTTAGCAAGGGAGGTAAAAGCCAACCGAGTAGAAAATCACCTCCAAAGCCGTCCGCCCCTCCTCTGTCTGGAGACATCTGTCTAACCTTAATAAGCCATTTAGAGAAATATAAGGGAGAGAGAGGCGAGAGTCATGGGTAAGAAGGACGGACGTTCATGAGACAGAGTGAGGAGGGTGAGGCAGGCAGAAGACGAGGAAACCACGCAAGTGCCATAGAGGAACCACTACCCTGAGACAACACGGCCTCTCTCCTGGCCAGCATACACCTCAGCTCTGTGGAGGAAGAAAGGGAGGTTCTGGAGGTTTCTTTAGGAGGGTTTAAGGGACCACATGTCCATCTTCTCATGGCACATTCTTAAAAACAATTTGCAACAGCCCAAGCATTCCATTCAAATTAGGAGCTGTTTTGAAAAGAAAGGAAGCCATTAGCCACTGACACAGGCAGTCTGGAAGGGCAGGACAGTTAAGACTCACATATCAGAGTTTTCTAGCCAACCTCAGAATCATGGCTGCGCTACAGCTAGATCCCTGAAAGACTCCACGCATGCTGTGGGCAGACTCCTTCTGAGGTGAGGGCCGTTCAAAATGCCCATTCCTCTTTAGCTGATAAAATGATTTTTGTTATCAATCGTTGGATTATGTAAACACAAACATTTAACTGCCAAGGAGCAGAAAAACCACACAGGGCTCCTCATGAGCAAGTGTCAGTTTCTATTAACAAGGACTAAATATTATTTATATTATCAAGTAGTTAATTCATTTGAAAAAATACAGAGTTCGAATTATTTTTCCAGTGAGCAGTATATTCACATACACACACACACACACACACACACACACACACACACGGGGGGGGGGGTAGTTTTGGGGACGAACTAATGACATTCACAAGGAAAAGCCTCTGAATAGGACCAGCTAGGAAGCTTGAAGAACCACAGACACAGAACTGTTCAGGGCACAAGGTTGTGACGTCCAGGTAGTAGGCAACATGAAGTGGGCTAAATGTCTTGAGGAGGAGAAACTGAATTTGAGCTGGAGCCCAGGAACGGAGGCAGAGGTCCTTGGTTGCAGCAATTTTCCTGGACAAGTCTTATGATGAGTGCCTGGGTCATGGGTCAGTATGCTGCCATGACTCAGCTCTGGGGTACTCCTTCTTTTATAGCCCTAGGTGAAGGAGTTATTTCTGGTACACTTGATAAGCTTATGGGCCTGTCTTGTGTGATATGATTCTGATAAGCCCATATATCCGTGTCTTCCTGACTTAATTTCATAAAGTCACTGGCAGTAATATTTTATTTACATAAATAAGTTATCAGTCTGGACCTAGTGGTCTATTCTGGGCAGATATTGGCTGGTCACTTGCGGCATCACAATGAGATGCTGAGTCATTCTACCTCAGCATTTATACCCAAAATGGAGTCACCCAGGGCAAGGGACAGCATGAAAGACACTGTTATGTGTAGTACGAAGTAACTTAGAACAGGGCCCAGATTAGTCATCGTGGCTCTGATGCCCAAATCCTACTTAGACAAAATTGCTAGCACACGTTTTTTTTTTCTCTAAACTGGCTAGTTGAAAATGTGGGAGGCAGTGAGTACTCCGAATAGTGGTTTTTTGAGAGATTCCAGCTCAGCCTTCCATAGGTAGATCTGTCTACTGGGCAGGGCAGCAGTCCTAACTGCTGGTTATGGTTTACCCAGACATGTCCCCAAGGGATTCAGCTACACAAGATGGCCTGCCATAGAGATTTCCACTCCAGCAATGGTTCTAACACATTGGTCTCTGGGGGGCTGCAATTTTATGAGCTGGCGGAAGATGCCTATGAAAACAAGAAAGCTCATGGAATAACCAGAAGGGTGGAAGTTTCCAGGACAAAGAATTATAACCATCATTCTAAAAGAAAGCAAAGGAGGCAGGGTCTAAATCCAGCCATTAGAGGCTGAGACAGGAAGATCATGAGTTCCAGGACTCAAATATAGTGGCTTCAAGGCCAGCCTGGGCTACATAGGAAACCCTATCTCAAAAGCAAATAGGTAGAGCTAGAGAGATGGCTCAGTGGTTAAGAGCATTTACTACTCTTCCAGAGGGCCTAGGTTTGATTCCCAGCACATACATAGTGGCTTACAATCCTTTGTAACTCCAGTTCCGGGGAACCTAATGCCCTCTTCTGACCTCCATGAGTATCAGGCATGCACATGATGAACAGACATGCATTCAGACAAAACAACCAAACACATAAAATAATTTAAAAATAAGTAAGTAAAGCCGGGCGGTGGTGGCACATGCCCTTAATCCCAGCACTCGGGAGGCAGAGCCAGGCAGATCTCTGTGAGTTCGAGGCCAGCCTGGTCTACAGAGCGAGCTCCAGGACAGGCACCAAAACTACACAGAGAAACCCTGTCTCGAAAAACCAAATAATAATAATAATAATAATAATAATAATAATAAATACATAAGTAAAATGAAAGAAAACTAAGGGAGCTGAAAATGTAGCTCAGTAGTAATGAACTTGACTAGCATAACTGATGCTGTGGGGTTCTACTCTCCGAGCATGGAGAAACAAACGAGAGACCTACATGCAATGCCCTGGAGATATGCAATGTCAATTCTGGGTGACCTGTTAAAAGAGCTCCCGTGCTTCAGCTATCTCTTTTTTGCCTGTCTGACCCATTTTACACAACTCTTTCCTCATCATTTAGAAGGGTTTCTTACAAAACAAATTGTATAACACCCTGTTAAAAAAGAAGTCATTTCTTGCAAGGTGTTAGGGAAATTCTTAAATAATCTGATTTTGTCTTAAGTGATACTAGCAAAGCTTATAAGTACACAATAACTTAACAAACAGAGATGTACTGATTTAATTCGTTTTTCTGTCTTTCAATTATCCTAAATTTTTGTTGTGAAATAAATATGCAATACTGCACAGTCTAAGCAGTAACACATGACTGGTACAGAGGTACTCTGTGTGCCCCTCTGAGATTGCGACAACCTCTCTGTTTCTCAGGCAGACCTTTCTTGAAATTTATGTATTTATGTTTGTTTGTTGAGACAGGGTCTCATGTAGACCAGGCTGACCTCAAATTTACAGCATAGCTGAAGCTGTTCTTGAACCCTTGATTTTTCATCTCTCCTCCTAAGTGCTGGGATTACAGGCCTTTTCCCCGAAAGTTGTTATTTATTTCCTTGTTCTTCTTTCTGGTGTTTATTGCCTTGGCTTTTATCCTTAAATAGTGTATCATGGAAGAGAATTGGCAGAATGAAATGCTAATCTTTTGATTCTTGCTTGCTCAAGATTGTATTTTCCAGATTCATCCATGCTGAGGTAATCTGGTAGTGCTTGGCTGTGTGATAATACAGCAGTCGAATGTCCCACCATAATGCGTTGCTCCTTGCAATTACGAGAAATCCTGCTATATTATTATGTGAGTCTTTGTGTGCACTTGTGCAGTTATCCCCCAGGGCAGGAATCTAGCTCTGGAACAGCTTGTGGATATGGACTGTCAACTTTCTATCTAGGAAATATCAGATTGTTTTTTTAAAGTTACTACAATGTGAGGGGAACCAGCTGGTTCCACTCCATGTATGTGACTTGCATTGGCAGATATTCCAGGGCTCTGACACCTCTCACATCTTGGGGTCTCCAATAGAATCCAGGCTTCCCTTTCATAGCTTCATGCAATGGCCTCTCGGAAACTCCATGCAGGCACCCCCCGTCATATGCCTAGTCTCAGTGGCTCTCCTTAACCGCAGAGGAAGATTCTACAACCCCTTTACTTGTGTATCATTCTTAGCTTAAAAGTCAGAACCATGTGGGTGACACGGCCGTGTTTGAATACCAACTTGGGGTGAGCCCTGGCACTCATGAATCTCATTTGTAGCTGTTTTGATTTGTTGCTGCTTTTCAGAAGCAGAAAACTCCTTAGGCCTTTTCCTTTCACAGGTTAGAGGTTTAGCTGAGTGGGGTCTCGCCCTGATGGTACCCCTCTCTTTATTCCATTTTTGATCAGGTCTCTCCTTAACCGTATGTCTTTCAGCACAAGCCTTGGCTCCAATATTAAACTTCCTTGTGCTGTTCTTCTCTTTAAACTATGTATGCTGTATTTCTTTCTGCTTTACTTCCTCCTTTTCATTACAGAGCTTCATGAAAGTGATTACTAATAACTAAGCCACAGAGTCGGCATCAGGCTGTCTTCAAATCTCCACCACCAAAGAAATTAGTCCATTACTTTTCAATTTAGCCTCAGGCAAATTATTAGGACAAGGGTAGAAAGCAGCCATATCTTTGCCAGAATATCCCAAGTGGTCTCTAGTTCAATTGCTAATATGGTTCCCCTCTAAAACCTCTTGAGCTGGGCCTCCATAGTCCATGTTGCCCTCCGTATGATGCCATACTGTCTTCTCATCTCCTACTAGGATGGCCTGCTAAGCTCTTACAGTGTCGAGCCACTTTCCTAGTCCAAAGTCCCAAAGTCTTCCATGTTCCTCTACAAACCAGCGTAGTAAGGTCTGTCACAGCAGTAGCCCATTTCCTGGTACTAACTTCCGTTAACTTACGTTTCAGTTGCTGGGATAAAACGCCATGACCAAGGCAACTTATAAAAGAAAGCATTTAATTGGGTTTACATTTTCAGAGGGTGAGTCCATGACGGCAGAGCAGAGGCATGGTGGTAGAAACAGCTGAGAGCTCACCTCTGGATCCGCAAGGACAAGGCAGTGAGCACACTGGGAAGGTGGCCCGTCTTCTGGACGCTCAAATTCTGCACCTAGTGACACACCTCCTTGAACAAGGCCACACCTGCTAATTCTTCCCGCAGAGTTTACCAGCTGGGAACCAAGTATTCAAACAAATGCGCCCACAGGAGCCATTCTCATTCAAACCACCCAGGAGTGAGGGAGGGAAAAAAGACAAACACATAGACACGCAGAAAGCTGGGACGGGGCTGATGGAGACGCCTCAGTGCCCAGAAGCTCAGAACATATTTTATATACAGTTTAACAGAGAGTGGGGTTATTGTATACAGCTGAACAAGGTGGCGGGGTTATTGCATATGGATAAAGAAGGAGGCAGAGCTTATGGTGTAATACTGGACCAAGGAGACAGGTTTAGACAATCTTAGCAGGAGCAGTCTCCAGGCCAAAATATGAGGGAGTGGACAAGAAGCTATGGTGGGCATTTTTTTCTGCATACATTATCAACATCCACACGTGGAAGGCTTCGCTGTCCCCCTGAGCCTCACTCTGGACCAATGGTTCTCAACCTTCCGAATGCTGCAACCCTCTAATACAGTTCCTCATGTGGCGGTGACCCCCCAACCATAAAATATTTTCATTGCCACTTTATAGCTGTGATTTTGCTACTGTAATAATGTAATGTAAATACTTTTGGAGACAGAGGTTTGTCAAAGGGGTCATGACCCACAAGTTTGCCATGGGCATTTCTATTGCGTTTATTAGTGTATAATCATTGTACAAAACAATAGATTTCGTTATGATGTTTTCATGCATGTAAGTCATGTACTTTGGTCAAGTACAATTCAGTCCCCATTATCCTTTCTCACTCTCCTTCCTTGACACTAAAGCATTTCATCTTTCTGTCTATCCCTGTAGCAATACCATCCTGCCTCCTTATTAAAGTTTTGATAGCTACATGGTAATTCTTACTTTTATGTTCTTTAAAAATTTCTAGGGTTGGGGATTTAGCTCAGTGATAGAGCGCTTGCCTAGCAAGTGCAAGGCCCTGGGTTCAGTCCTCAGCTCCGGACAAAAAAAGAAAAAAAAAAAAAAACAACAACAACAAAAAAGAATTTCTTGGAGAATGGGCCTCTATGTAATTGCACTGACTCCATAGGTTAACTATAGAGATCTTTCTGTTATTTCTAGCTGGGTATAATGATACATGTCTATAACCCCATCACTCAAGAGACAGAAGCAGGAAAATCATGACTTCAAGGCTAGTCTGAGATAGAAAAGAAAAACTCTGTTTCCTAAGCCTCAAGGGCAGGGCGTGTAGCTCAGTGGCAGAGTGTTTGCCAAGCTTGAAGTCTTTCCTTTCCACCCCAGCACCTTTAACCTATATACACAGACACACAGATGCACATTATTCCTCTCATTTGTTCTTCTTCGTGATATTTCAGTGAGATTTTAGAACGATCTTTATAAAGGTCAGGCATGTGTTCTGTTAGATTCGTCTCTTGGCACCTTGTTCCCTGATATCATTCTAAATAGATCCGTTGCTAAAATTTCTTGGGGGGGGGGAATTTAAACAATGTCTAACTCCTCCTCCTGTAGCTCCCAACAACAAGCTAAGGTACAGTTCCCCATTCACTCAGGGAAACCGATGATGAGTTTCTTAGACTTATTTACAGAGCTATGAGCAAGGGGTTATGGTCAGGAATGTGGGTGGTTTAAAGCAGCCACACCAGGTCTGCATATACCATGGAAGATGACTCCCACTAGCTTTGAAGATAGAGACCCCCTCCCCTAGTTTTTCCTTGCCTATATATTCCAGCCCCTTCCCAAGGCCGTATGAAGTTTGAGCAGAATTGCATACAACTGGTTGAGAGGCATGGCTGGATGCCTGGGTGAGGGTTCCATGTCCTTCTCTGTCCTTCCTGCCATGAGGGAATGTCAACCGTCAACAAACCCAACTGTGACGAACCTTTGCATGGTGGCCATTTGTCTCAGAGAATAGTAATATACAACAGGATCTTTAAAAACACAAAACATCAAAAACTTCCTATTTATTGCCATTGTTTTTAAATGCTAATGATTTAGTATGTTGACTCTGACATCCAGCAACATTATAAAGGTTTACTCTCTGTTCACTATTTTAATATTCTTTTGACTATTTGCATACTCCATCACATCCTTGTAATTTTCCTCTGGCTAATCTGGATATATTTTACTTCTTACCTCACTCTACTGCTTTGGTTCTCATACAATACTCAGTAAAAATGCAGCAAACACAACACTTGTGCTCAATTTCCAAAGAAAAGGTGACTTGTGATATCTTCTGTAGGTTTCTATAAATACCCTTCAAGAAAAGCATTCCTGAGAGATGTGGTGGCAATTGTCTTTAATCCTAGCACTCAGGGAGGCAGAGGAAGGTGGATCCCTGTGAAGCCAGTCTGGTCTACATAGAAAGTTCCAGACTGGCCAGGGTGTCAAAGTGAGAGCCTGTGTTATAAAACAAACAAAAAAGCATTCCTAGCCTTCTGTGAACTTGGTCTGGGTGGATAATGAATGTCTGCGTCTGTTCGGATCATCACCAATTCTTTAATGTGGTAAATTACATTAATTGGTTTTCTCATTGTAGCCCAACTTGTAGTAGGTTTGGTTATGATATCTTATTTTGCCAGGTTGAAAATGCTAAAATGTCATTCAGGGTTTTTGCATCTGTATCTGAGTGAGATTGGACTTGATTTTTTGTTTTTCATGCTCTTCTCGTCAGGTTTTGGTGTGAATGCTACACTTGCTTCATGAAATGAACTGGGAAAGAAGCCACCTATCCTACACTCTGGGATAGCTTGTATGAGACTGATTTCTTACCAGTCCAGTGTTTGACCAAAAGCCTTCGCAGAACTGTTTCAGGTTGAATGTTTCCTTCTGGAAAATAGCTACTGGTGTAGATAGATATTCTTGCATGATTATGACTCTGTCCTGACTTCCTTGTTCAGTTTTCAAATCGATTAGCACAAAAACAACATTCTCTTTGTAATTTCTAGATTGTGTGTGATTATAGTTTTTATGTTATTTACACTGGTGTGTTCCTTTTTTTTTCTCTTCATTGTTTTCCAGAAGGATTGTAAATTTATGAGTCTTAGATAAACAAACTTGGGCAGGTATTGTTTCTGCTGTGTGTTTGTTTCCAGTTTTATTATTTTTCCTTAATTACTTTCTTCTATTTGCCTTTGTTTTGTAGTTCTTTTTCTAGCCTTTAAGCTCTTTATATTTTAAAAGGTTTCACTTACAATTCTCATTAATTACTTGTTCAGTTTTTGCTTCTGAAACTTTAATACATAGTGCCAAATATCCGATATATGACATTGCAACATTACTATATTTCCACACAGCTTTGTTTCTTGACCACAGCCTTCTTTCTTGTCAATCAGTTTTTCTAGTTATCTTTTCTTACTTAATTTTCATTATTTTTTTATTATCATTTGAGATAAGGTTTTACTCTATACCCAAGCGGGCCTCAAATTCTTGATCTTCCTGCCTCTCCCTCCCAATTCTGGGATTAAAACCCTGTGCTACCAGGCTAGTTACATTTTAAAAATTAAATCTTGTCTTAGTTGTATTATGGTCACAGACTCTAATTGATGTGCTCCAAATTTTTCCAAATGCTTCTAGACCTGCTTTATGGCTCTCAAGCGTCAACTTTAGTGAGGTTTGGGAGTGGGCTTGCAAAAAAACTATTTTTTCCCCATTCTTTTCTTTTGCTTCTGGCGATCCATTTTTACTGGTCTTCTATTAAGCATATGGTATCTCTTCCTTCTGCCCTTTAAGACAGAGTTGCAGGAAGCAATGTGCAAATCCTGGTTGAGCAAATACCCTTCAGACCAAACGCTGACTTTCTGCTCTCTTTGGCTTCTGGCCTTCATCCTGTCTTGGTGCTACTTCACTTCTAAGTTTCTTGACAATTCATAGACTTCTCCAGAATGTATTTTAAACATTTCACCTTGCGTGGGGGGTGGAGGAATCCCTGAGTGTGTGAGGTCCTGAGTGAATATGTGTTGTTGTTACGGGATCAGCTACATACAGGACGCTAGCCTCAGACCCAAGGGAAATGGATAGCCTTCCCTTTTGGTCTGTGTGTGGATATTGACAGTGTGTGTAGAAAATGTCCATCATAACTTTCTTCCCTGAGAGGGTCAGGGCTTGAAGACTGACTGCTCCCCTCCAGAGGCTTCTCTATGAAGACTAACCCCATCTCTTTTGTCTGGCTGGACGCCATAGACTCTGCCTCCTTGTTTATGTGTACGTAATAACCTCACCTCTTTGTTCAGCTGTGGGAAATAACCCTGACTTCAAGTTCAACTGTATATCACGAACATGCCAAGCCTCCTGGGTAATGCAGTTTCTCCCACTGAGAGTTCAGATCACTCAATCCCAGATTTCTGTCTTTCTGTCTTTTCTTCATTCCCTTGCCACCACAGGCAGGTCTGTCCCTAAAGCCAGGCAGCAACCTTGTATTTTTCCTTTTAGTAGGAGAGATTGTCTGATCCCCTAGACAAACATATTCCTAGAAAAATAAATCCGTCTTTATTGGTCAATAAATGTTCATTGATTGCCTGGTATGCACTGAGGAAGAGCTATGATTGCTACCTCTACGTGGTCAACCTATGGGCTTCAGAAAAAAGAGTCATTGATTGGGGGTGAGCAGTAGAAGCCACTGAGAGAAGGTGATGGGAACTGGGGGTAAAATAAAGGTTTGGGGACATTCTAATTTACATCTGAAAGCTGATGCTGATCTCTTTGGGACTGGAGAGTGAGTAGACATCAGTGGTTACTGTGAAGGGTAGGTGGGAGACAGGGATAGAGGAAGGAGAGCTAACAAGGACGGACCTGTAGCCGGATAGAAGAAAGAACTTCTAGAGTTCTAAAGCACAGAGGATGCCTATGGTTGACATCAATGAATTACATATTTAAAATTACCTGTAGACATTAGGAATGTTCCTAAGACAAAGAAACTAAACATCTCAGTGATAAGCCAATTTTCCTTTCCTTTCTTTCTTTCTTTCTTTCTTTCTTTCTTTCTTTCTTTCTTTCTTTCTTTCTTTCTTTCTTTCTTTC
>CABHPH010125625.1:241-17732 GCA_902168325.1 Peromyscus nudipes
AGCACACTTGACAGGGCCTGTATCCTGGGAGAGTGGTGACTTAGTCTCCTGGGGATACTGAGCTCTTATGAGAAGGGTGCTGCTGGGATTGCTCATCCACTAATGGCCGCTGAAGTCACAGGTCCCCAGGCATGGCATCTGAGGCTCCAGCAAGCCTCCATGAGAGCTGGCATATTTTCCTCCCAAGCTCTGTAGGAAGCGTTGCTAGTATAGGACCTGTGTTTTTTCCTGGGTGTCGTAGAGCTTCCTTTATTTTGTTTTTTTAGATGATAAATATCTTTAATGAATTCACTTATTCTTCTGTGGATAGGTCATCTCAACATTGCCACAGTAAACGACAACAGGATAATTGTCATTAGTCATGATGCAATAACATTTTCCAAATTGGTGGAGTTTGTTTGATCAGATTTTGATAATTTTACATTTATAACACAAAGAAAGACTGGTGGCAGTTTTCTCCTATGCAAGGACTGTGTCATGGTCTTTTCCTCTGACTCCACGATTTCTGTAACATCCAGTGTCCCTTGTGCTGATTGATGGCATCATCACCATGGGTCATATTTCCCTACTTGTTTTCTTTAGGTGTAGACACTGAATTTGTTGTTTGTTTTCTTTTATTTGGGGTGGGGAAGTCTAAATAATGGACTTCACTCTAACAGGCAGTGAACTTACTTGAAAGCAATTTAATTCCTTCAAGTTTTGCTTTTGGTAGACTAGGTCCAGAAGAACTTTTGTTTCAGGGTTAATTTAAGTTCAGTAGGGACAGATTCCCTCTCCACACCCTCCCAGGGCCTGATGGACTAGTCTGTCATAACTTATGGGAGAGTGGACATTTCCCAGGCTTCCAGCCTCATGTTTCACCACACACATGCTCAGTACCAGCAAAGGTTTGAGCTACCTTTCTATGTAGCTTGATTGATTGCAATCTCAGTCTCTTACTCGCCCCTTCCTTCTCCTCCCCCCCCCCCCACCCCTCCCCTCTTCCCTTTCACCCGATCCCCATCTATTTACTAACAGTCCAGGCCGGAACTTAGTCAGTGTTCTGTTGCTGTGAGGAGACACCAGAACAAAGGCAACTATTGTAAGAGAAAGCAGTGACTGGGCTTACGGTTTCAGAGGTTGAGTCCCTTAGCATTCTGATCTGGGGCAGAGAAGGGAAAGACACTGGGCCTGGCTTGGGCTTTTGAAACCTCAAAGCCAACCCAGTGACACACCTCCTCCAGCAAGGCCACACCCCCTAAACCTTGCAAACAGTGTTGCTCCTTGACAACCAAGCCTTCAAATCTAAGCCTGTGGGGGCTGATCTCTTTCACACCACCACAGTCACTATGGCAATCAAGGGAGGCTTGCGTCCAACACTTCTGTCCTCTCAGAAGTCATTATCATGGTCCAAAGTTTGCAAACAGTTGTCTCATTTTGTCTGGTCTTCTAGCTTTGTACCAGTTAATCCTTGGTGGAAAGAACTGGAAATGTATTTATTTATCATGTTTAAGACATTTGCTACTACTTCAAAGTGACTCTTTTCTTTTTCTTTTCTTTTATTTGCCAAAGAAGGCTACAACATTGCCTGGGTCTCTTTAGGTCATGTGCTCATGCTGTGGCCAAGCAACAGCTCGAAGCGTGAGTACTGGGAGAAAGGAAGGTCTCTCTTTTTAGATCTAGGGCTTCTTTCAGAAGCAGCAGGAGAAGGCTGGTGCTGGGGTGCTCACTGGGAAATCGGAGTTTTATGATTTTAAACATGGGCTAACCAGGTCCCAGTGAGACAGAAGGACTCATTTAAAACCACAGAAATCTTAAGTGGCATTTCAGTGTAATGTGTTATAAATTATTTTACTAATTTCTTCAGCCCCTCTTTCTAAAACAAAAAAAAAGTGTTTTAAATCTTTGTTTGTGTCTGTACATATCTGCCTGTCTGAATATGCACCGTGCACTTGCAGTACCCTCAGAGGCCTTATAAAAGGGCATTGGATCCCCTGGAGCTGGAGTTACATGTGGTTATAAGACACCAGACATGGGTTCTGGGAACCAAACTTGGGTCCTCTGTAAAAACAGCTAGTGCTCTTTTTTTTTTTTTTTTTTTTTTTTTTTGGTTTTTCGAGACAGGGTTTCTCTGTGTACAGCTAGTGCTCTTAACTACTGAGCCATCTGTTGGTAAAGCGGCGGCGCTCGTGCCGAAGAAGGAGAGTGCCGGATGTATTGGTGATGGAAGAGTCATGAGCCATGGTTACCTTTCTAGAGCTTTATTGGGAGAGAGGGAGAGGGAGGGAAGGAGGGAGAGAAAGAGAGAGAGAGAGAGAGAGAGAGAGAGAGAGAGAGAGAGAGCACATGGAGTGGGGAGAATACGGAAGGAGAGAGTGCGGACAGAGAGGGCATGCCCACTTTTTAGGCTGGGATGCCTTCGCAGGCTGGTGACGTAATTAAGGACATAATCCTTACACCATCATCTCTCCAACCTGTTATTATTCCTAATTTTTGAAGCACTTCACATCTGCTTTAACTCCTTCACTATCCTAGAAAGAATTTAAAGGTAACTTTCAGCAAACTTGAAATGATGATCAACACAACTTACTCCGTAATTTTCAATGCAGGTGATGGCTTTGTTGCCTGATGTTGTTTACTGAGGCTTCTCTGGCTCCTCAATGACACCAGGAAAGACTCTAGTAAAGAGAACCTCTTCATATGCTATCAAAGGGAGATGTTCAGGTGTTAGGAAGGCCATGCGTGTGGTAACATGAGTGGCCTGACTTGTTAGGCAAACTGGGATCTATGTGGAATCACTGGAATGGGTTATTAGATCTCAGTAAAATGCTCAACATTGGCTGCCATAATCAAGGAGAGGGGCTCTCCAGTGAGGCCACCTCCACCCAAGGAGCTGCAGAGGTGGCATGGTACTGTAAGGAAGGCCAAGGTCTAGGCTGTTATTACTGCTAGGACTTGGCTATATACTTCAGTGAGTCATTTCACTTCTCTGAGCCCATATTTCTTCTTTCACAAAATTAGTTTGGATTATCTATATGTTACAAGCAGCAATAATATTGACTTATGGCTGTATTTTCTTTCATCTACATATTCTCTCTTTCTCTTCTCTCTCTCTCTCTCTCTCTCTCTCGTGTGTGTGTGTGTGTGTGTGTGTGTGTGTGTGTGTGTGTAGGCCAGCAGAACTCTATAAGGTGTTTCTCAGGTGTTATCCAGCTTTCTTCCTTTTCAAAACTAAGTCTCACTCTCTGTGTCACTATATTCCAGCCCACAGCTCTGGCAGAAGCCCCCTGCTCCACCAGAGGCCACAGTGGCAGCCAGAACCCCAGGTAGGCACCCTTCTCTCAGACCACCAACATGACCTCAGTGCCTACCCAGCCCACCCCCAGCTGGCCTTCCCTTCCTTGTCACCATATCCTGGCCCCCAACTCCAGTGGAGGCACCCTGCTTCATCAGAGGCCACATTGTTCTCTAGAACTCCAGATAGGCAGCCCCTACAAACCCCACTATCCGTTCCCATCCACTCTGTCAGTTTCCTGTCCCCCAGCTCTGGTGGGGGCTCCCTGCTTGACCAGAGGCCACACAGGATACCAGAATCTCAGGTATCTTCCCTCAGTGCCCGCCCAGCCTACTCCCAATCGCCCCACCCCTCCCCATCACCTTATGCTGGCCCCCTACTCCTGCAGAGGACCCCCAACTGGACCAGAGGTCATCTCAGCCATCAAAACTCCAGTCCCCAACTCAGGTGGAGACCCTCAAGTCAATTAAAGGCCATTCCAGGTAGAAGACCAGAGAGGAAATGGAAACCAAGGGAAAAAATACCCACCCAACAAAGACAAACTCAGAAATCAGCACCTAGACCTATCAACCTAGAGGACAGAGGTCCTTAAAGAGGAAATGAATAAGTCCCTTAAAGAAATAAGGAAAAGACAAACAAGCAATTGGAGGGAATGAGTAAATCCCTTAAAGGAAGCCAAGAAAACATAGTTGAAATAAATTAATAAAACTGTTCAAGTCCTGAAAATGAAGCAATAAAGATACACAAACTGAGGCAATTCTAGAAATAGATAATCTAATTAATTGAACAAGAACTGCAGACACAAGTATCACCAACATAATACAAGAGATGGAAGAAAGAATCTCAGGTATAAAAGATATGATAGAAGAAATAAATACATCAGTCAAAGAAAATGATAAACATAAAAAACTCCTGACACAAAACATCCAGGAAATCTGGGACACTATGAAAAGAACAAACCTAAAGATAATATGAATAGAAGAAGGAGAAGATTCCCAGCTCAAAGGCCCAGAAAATATCTTTAACAAAATCATAGAAGAAAATTTCCCTAACCTAAAGAAGGAGATGCCTGTACAAGAAGTGTACAGGACACCAAATAGATTGGGCCTATTTGAAAAGAAAGTTCCCTTGCCACACAATAATCAAAACATTAAACACACAGAATAAAGAAAAAATATTAAAATTTGTAAGCAAAAAAGGACAAGTAACATATAAAGGCAGACCTATTAGAATTACACCTGACTTCTCAACAGAGAGTCTAAAAGCCAGAAGAGCCTGGACAGATGTGCTACAGAGTTAAGAGACCACAGATGCTAGCCCAAACTACTATACCCAGAAAAACTTTCAATCACCATAGATGGAGAAAACAAATTCCATGACAAAGTCAAATTTAAACAATATCTATCTACAAATCCAGCCCTACAGAAGGTACTAGAAGAAAAATTCCAACCCAAGGAAGTTAACTACACCCATGAAAACACAAAAAATAATCTCATACAAGCAAAACCAAAAGAAGGGACACACACACACACACACACACACACACACACACACACTACCAACTCTACTAACAACAACAAAATAACATGAATTAACAATCATTGGTCATTAATATCTCTCAATATCAATCGACTCAATTCCCCAATAAAAAGACACAAGCTAACAGAATGGGTGTAAAAACAGGATCCATCATTTTGCTGCATGCAAGAAACACACCTAAACATCAACAGTAGACATTACCTTAGAGTAAAGGGTTAGAAAAAGATTTTCCAAGTAAATGGACCCAAGAAGCAAGCTGGTGTAGCCATTCTAATATCCAACAAAATAGACTTCAAACCAAAATTAATGAAAGGAGATGGAGAAGAACACTTCATACTCATGAAAGGAAAAATCCACCAAGATGGTCTTTTAATTCTTCACATCTATGCCCCAAATGCAAGAGCACCCACCTTTGTAAAGGAAACATTACTAAAGCTTAAATTACACATCGACCCTCAAAAAATTAATAATGGGAGACTCCACTCTCACCAATGGACAAGTCATCCAGACAAAAACTAAACAGAGAAATTCTGGAGCTAATAGATATAATGAACCAAATAGACCTAATAGCTATTTATAGAACATTTCACCCAAACACAAAAGAATATACCTTCTTCTCAGCCACCTCACGAAATTTTCTCCAAAATTTACCACATACTCAGTCACAAAGCAATCTCAACAGATACAAAAAAATGCAGAAACTCCCTGTATTCTATCAGACCACCACAGATTAAAGGTGGATTTCAATAACAGAAACAGAAAGCCTACAAACTCATGGAAACTGAACAACATTCTACTGAATCACCACTGGGTCAAGGCAGAAATAAAGAAAGAATTAAAGACTTCCTAGAATTCAATGAAAAGAAATGTGCAACATACCCAAACTTATAGGACACATTAAGAAAGCTGTGCTAAGAGGAAAGTTCATAGCATGAAGTGCCTACATAAGGGAATTA
Organism: Peromyscus nudipes; assembly: GCA_902168325.1. Lineage (NCBI taxonomy): Eukaryota > Metazoa > Chordata > Mammalia > Rodentia > Cricetidae > Peromyscus > Peromyscus nudipes. The sequence continues at coordinate 6,011 of CABHPH010125625.1, forward strand.
GAGAGATCTCATGCTAGCAACTTAGAGCACGCCTGAAAGCTCTAGAACAAAAAGAAGCAAACATACCCAAGAGGAGTAAAGGGTAGGACATAATTAAACTGAGGGCTGAAATCAACAAAATATAAATGAAAAGAACAACACAAAGAATCAATGAAACAAGGAGTTGGTTCCTTGAGAAAATTAACAAGAGAGACAAATCCCTACCCAAACTAACAAAAGGACAGAGAGAGAATATCCAAAATAACAAAATCAGAAACAAAAAGGGAGGACATAACAGACACTGAGGAAATCCAGAGAATCATTAGAACATACTTTAAAAACCTGTACTCCACGAAATTGGAAAAATCTAAAGAAATGGATAATTTTTTCCCTAGATATCACTTACCAAAGTTAAATTGAAATCAGATAAACAATTTAAGTGGACCTATAACCTCTAACAAAACAGAAGCAGTCATTAAGGGTTTCCCAATGGAAAAAAAAAGGCCAGGGCTAGAAGTTTTGGGTGCAGAATTCTACCAGAATTTCAAAGAAAAGCTAACACCAATACTCCTTAAATTATTCCATAAAATAGAAACAGAAGGAACATTGCCCAATTCATTTTATGAGGCCACAGTCACTCCGATACCCAAATCACACAATGATTCAACAAAGAAAGATAATTACAGACCAATTTCCCTCATAAACATGAAAAAATACTCCATAAAATACTTGTAAACCAAATCCAAGCCGGGCGTTGGTGGCTCACGCCTTTAATCCCAGCACTCGGGAGGCAGAGGCAGGCGGATCTCTCTGAGTTCGAGGCCAGCCTGGGCTACCAAGTGAGCTCCAGGAAAGGCGCAAAGCTACACAGAGAAACCCTGTCTCAAAAAACCAAAAAAAAAAAAAAATACTTGTAAACCAAATCCAAAAACACATCAGAAAGATCATCCACCATGATCATCCAGAGATGCAGGATGATTCATCATATGGAAATCAGTCACTGTAATCCACCATATAAACAAACTGAAAGGAAAAAAAATCACAATCATCTCATTAGATGCTGAAAAAGCCTTTGACAAAATCCAACACCCCTTTCTGATAAAAGTATTGGAGAGATTAGGGATAAAAGGGATATATCAAAACATAATAAAGATAATATACAGCAAGTCAATAGCCAACATTATTAAATGGAGAGAAACTCAAAGCAATTCCACTAAAATCGGGAACAATACAAAGGTTGTCCACTCTCTACATATCTATTAAATATAGTAATTGATGTTCTAGCTGGAGCAATAAGACAACTAAAGGAAATCAAGGGGATGAAAATTAGAAAGGAAAAAGTCAAAGTGTTTTTTACGAATACTATGATAGTGTACATGAGCAACCCCAAAAATTCTACCGGGAACTCTTACATTTAAAAGTCCCTAGTTCAATCCTGGGTTTTGACACCAAATAAATGAAGAAAAATAAAAAAGACATAAAAGAGAAAGGAAAAGACATGACTACTCCTGCGTATGTGGAGGAGAAAATTTACTATGGATATGTGGGCAGGCATACCCAGAGGCAGGGACATCTGGGAGAGTACAGAGTGGAGCTAACTTTGAGCCACATGAGAAGACAAGGGAGAGGAGAGAGAGGGAAACCAGGTGCAACAGCCAGGAGGCCCAGAAGAGAGCAGGGTAACCAAAATGTCTGGATTATACAGGGAAGGGCAGCTGGGAAAAGGCCAGCCCAATCCTTGTGCTGGAGAGTTCAGGGTAGGGGACAGGATATGCGGGGGGGGGGGGGGGGGGACCTGTAACAGGTAGGGCCTGAGGGATGCAGGAAGAACCTGGCAGCCAGGCCCACTTTAATATGTTAAGTAGACACCTCAGCCATTTTTTACAGAGTTTGAAACCTAATACTCATAAACACCTTTGGTGAAGTGGTTATCACAAAATCAGTAGCCCTCCTATACACAAATGAAAAGGGGGCTGAGAAAGTAATCGGGGAAATAACACTCTTCATAATAGTCATAAATAATGTAAAGTATCTTGGGATAACTCTAACCAAGCAAGTGAAAGACTTGTATGACAATAACTTCAAGTCTTTGAAAAAAAAGAACTTGAAGAAGATATCAGAAGATGGAAAGATCTCCCATGCACAGGGATCAGTAGGATCAACATAGTAGAAATGGCCATCTCACCAAAAGCAATCTACAGATTCAATGCAATCCCCATCAAAAGTCCAACACAATTCTTTACACACCTTGAAAGGACAATACTCAACTTTTCATGGGAAAATAAAACCCCAGGATAGCTAAAACAATCCTGTACAATAAAAGAACATCCAGAGAAATCACCATCTCTGATTTCAAGCTGTACTACAGAGCTATCGTGGTAAGAACTTCATGGTGTTGGCATAAAAACAGAGAAGCTGATCAATGGAATCTAGTCGAAGACCCATATGTAAATCTACACACCTATGGGAACACAATTTTTTTTTATAACAAAGTCAGGATTATACAATGGAAAAAAGAAAGAATCTTCAACAAATAAATGGTCTGTCAAATGGATGTTGGCATGTGGAAGATTGCAAATAGATCCATATCTATCGCCCTGCACAAAACTCAAGTCCAGGTGGATCAAAAACTTCAACATAAAACAGATACCTGTTTATGAACCTGATAGAAAGTTGGGAATACCCTTGAACACACTGGCACAGGAAACAACCTCCTGGACAGAACACCTATCCTGCAGGCACTAAGATCAACCGTCAATAAATGGGACATCATGAGACTGAAAAGCTCCTGTAAGGCAAAGGACTTTATCAATAGGACCAAACAGCAGCCTACAGAATGGGAAAAGATCTTCATCATCTCCACATATGACAGAAGGCTAATATCTAAAATACATAAAGAACTCAAGAAGCTAGACATCAAAAAACCAAATAACCCAATTAAAAAATATGACAGACATTTAAACAGAGACTTCTCAACAGAGGAATCTGAAATGACTGAGAAACACTTAACAAAATGTTCAACATCCTTAGCCATCAGGGAAATGCAAAGCAAAACTACTTTGAGATACTGTGGGATAGTCTTTTCTGTATGCTGTGAATATATTTTATTACCATTAGTTAATAAAGAAGCTTCTTTGGCCTATAGCAAGTCAGATTGAGCCAAGTGGGAAATCCAAGCAGATTTCAATACAGGGAAAAGGAGGGTGGAGCCAGGAGCAGATGCCAGCCAGCCACCAGAGGAGCAAGATGTATTAGAGCACAGGTAAAGCCATGAGACATGGCAAAACATAGACGAATAGAAATTGGTTAATTTAAGTTGTGAGAGGCCTAATAGTTTATAATTAATATTAAGCCTCTGAGTGATTACGTTAAAAGCAGCTACAGGACCAGGTGGGACAGAAAAGCCTCTGTTTACCTTGAGATTCCATCTTACACCTGTGAGAATGACTAAGATCAAAAACAACTGACAGCTCATGCTGGGAAGATTTGGAGCAAGGAGAACACTCCTCCACTGCTGGTGGGAGTGCAAACTTGTACAGCCACTTTGGAAATCAATATCTCAGTTTCTTAGAAAATTAGTAATAGATCTACCTCAAGACCCAGCTATACCACTCCTGGGCATATACCCAAGGGACATTCCATCCTACCACAAGGACACTTGCTCAATTATGTTCAAAGCAGATTTATGCATAATAGCCAGAACCTGAAAACAACCTAGATGTCCCTCAACCAAAGAATGGAAACAGAAAATGTGGTACATTTACACAATGGAGTATTACTCAGCTGTTAAAAACAATGACATCACAAAATTTGCAGACCAATGGATGGAACTAGAAAAAAAGTCATCTTGAGTGAGGTAACCCAGGCCCAGAAAGACGAATGTGGTATGCACTCACTCATAAGAGGATATTAGCTGTAAAGTAAAGGATAATTATGTTACAATCCATAGACCCAGAGGTTAAGTAACAAAGGAGGTTCAAGGGGGATGCATGGATCTCCCTGGGAAGAGGAAATAGAATAGATCTTCCAGGCGGGTTTGGACAGGTGGAGATGGGGACAGACGGGATCAGGTGAGGGGGGTTAGAGGAAGAGAGCACTGAGAAAGACAACTAATATTGAGGGCATTTGGGGAGACGAGGTAGAGGCCTAGTGCAGTGGAAACTCCCTGGAATACGAGAGTGACCCTAGTGAAGACTCCTAGTAATGGGGGATACAGAGCTTGAAGTGGCCATCTTCTGTAACCAGGCAAGACTCCCAGCCGTGAGCCTGGGACATCAACCCAGCCACAAAACCTTCAACCCACAATCTGCCCTGCTTGCTGGGTGTGCTGGGGTGATGGTGGTGCAGAACCTGTGGGAGTGGCCAGACAATGTGTGGACCAAATTGAGAACCATGCCATGAGAGAGAGCCCACACCATACACTGCCAGGGTGATCAGAAACCAGAGGCAAGATAGCCCACAGACCCAGGATAGAACCAAACAGGACTAACAGAAAGAAAAAAAAAAGTCAATGACATGATTGCTAATGATATTCTGCTATACTCATAGATCGATGCCTAGCCCAACTGTCATCAGAGAGGCTTCATCCAGCAACTGATAGGAGCAGATGCAGACCCACAGCCAAACACGAGGTAGGGTCAGGGGAACCCCACAGAAAAGGGGGAAGAAGGATTGCAGGATCCAGAGGGTTTGAGGACACTATGAGAACATGGCCCACAGAATCAACTAAACAGGGCTCATAGGGCCTCACAGAGACTGAATCAGCAACCACAGAGCCTGCATGCGTCTGAGTTAGGTCCTTTGCATGATTGTTATGGTTATATGCCTTGGTGTTCTTGTGGGACTCCTAACAGTGGGAGTGAGGGTGTCTCTGACTCTTTGGCCTGCTCTTGGGACCCTTTTCCTCCTACTGGGTTGCCTTGCCCAGCCTTGATATGAACAGTTGTGCCCAGTCTCATTGTAACTTGTTATGTCATGTTGGGTTCATATCCCTGGGAGGCCTGCTCTTTCCTGAAGGAAAATGGGGGAGTGAATCTAGGGGAGATGGGAGGGTGGGAGAGGGATGGGAAGAGTGGAGGGAGGGGAAACTGTGGTCAGGATGTAATGTATGAGAGAAGAAAAATAAAGAACTAATAATAAAAGACTATGTCCCCTACCTGTTTACCACTCATCAAGCAGCCTAGGCTAGCAAGTTCCAGGAATCCTCCTGTCTCCACTTCTCCAGAGCCGGGAAAACTGGGTTTGTTCTGCTTTATGCTTTCTGGTTGTTTTGTCTTCTACATGACTTCTGGGGTTTGCACTCAGGTCCTCATGCCTGGACAGCAAGCCCTTTGCTGACAGCCCTTTCCCAGCTCCCCACGTGGTCTTTTTAATGCATGCGCCTTCAGCTTTGCTCTAGCCCCTCATCCCTTATTACTTTCTCTAATGGTCTTCACTCACTCTTGTCTCTTCCCTGGCCCCTCCAGTCATTGAAGTTTGTCATCCCCAGGCGAGAACATCTGTGACACTGCCCTAACTCTGATACCTGGTAGTGTAGAGCCTAGGGCTATTGGGCCTCAGCACTCAGGCAGGAGGGTTATAGCACTCTGCAGCTGAGTTAGGTTTTTATACTTCCCAGACTCTTCCCTCCTGGGCATGATGACGTAATCTCCTTAGGCTTTTTCCTATAAATCCCCTAAAGCCAGCTCTCCATTCCAGTCACAGAGAGTCTCTTCCAGCTCCTGTTTATAGGAAGTGATCTTATGCAGCTTAAGCTGCTGACTTATTTCTAATTCTCTCTCCTTGGTTCAGGGAGGCCGGCTGAGGGCAAGGACACTCTTCAGGAGAAAGACTTGAATCAATAATAAGAGAGAGAAGTGTTGGAGCCATCTAGGTTTCCTAGTGGCTGTACCCAGCAGGCCTGCGGAAGAGGATGATTGGACCACGGCCTGAGTACCAGGTGTTTGGAAGGGTCTGCACTTGGCTGTAACTAGCAAGCGGGAGGTCCTTTGCCCCTCCCCTTGGCATTGTTATAAATAGACCTTTGGTATAGGCTCTGGGCCGGTAGATAAGGATCCAGGCCCACCCGAGGCTATCCTGTGTTTCTCTCCGTTTCTCTCCCCTCTTTATTTCTACCTAAATCTCTTATCCCTCCTTCCTCAAGAGTCCCAGGGGTAAATAAATGTGGGAGCTGGTCTCCCACAGGGAAAGGCACAGGATGTAAATGCAGTGGGTACCACAGCCCCACTCCCTTGAGTTTAACTTTAAAAATCTAGGATCCTATCGTACGCCCCCACACTTCTTGGCCTTTAGCACATCTAGCCATTAGTGAGCTCAGGCCTAGTTGTGGGCCTTGTGTGTGGCTATCTGCTGGGGCTCCTCCTCAGCAGGGGATTTGTGCTCAGTGACCTAAGGGCACACAGCTGCTGAGAGAGTGTCCAAGACACAGGCTCTCCTCACAAAGCAGCTCTGTGTTGCAGGAGCTTCCCCCCACCACACACATGTGCACACAAGAGCTCTGTCTTTAAAGTGGTCTTAGGTCTGGGTGGAACTCCTATAGGGCAGGGAAAACAGCTTCTTTTACAAAAGCTTCCTTTTAGTAAACTTTAGCTCCCTGGCACCTAGAATTTTCTCTTGTGTATATATATATATATATATAAAATACAATTTATTTCTTTTAAACATGACCCAAGCTGATGAGTGTCCTTAAGGATCTGCTGACCGAACAGATAGGCATGGTCTGTGTTAAGAGAGGCCCATCACAGACCGATCTTTAACTGTAGAGTTTCCAGCTATGAATTTAGGAGGATTCCATGAGCAACATAAGAAATAATTTATCAATCACTCTCCTTCCTCCCTCGCTCCCTCTCTTCCTACCTCCTTGCCTCCCTAACTCTTCCCCTTCCCCTTCTTTTCTCCATCCTTTCCTCCCCCTCTCCCATTCTTTCTTTCATTTGCTTTTTTTTTTAAAGATTTATTCTTAACCAGGCATGTGAGCCCCCATCTTTAATCCTGACCCTCAGAGGCTGGCAGATCTCTGAGTTCAAGACCAGCCTGGTCTACATAGTGAGTTCCAGGCCAGTCAAGGTTACACAGAGAAACCCTGTCTCAAAAAACAAAACAAAACAAAAAGATTTACTTTTATTATTATTGCGTGTGCATGTGTGTGTGTGTGTGTGTGTGTGTGTGTGTGCGCGCGCGCATGTGCATGCGCGCCCTCAAAGGCCAGAAGAGGGTGTCGTAATTCCCTGAAGCTGAAGTCCCAGGCAGTTGTGAGCCACTCAGTATGGGTGCTGGAAATCAAACTCACATCCTTTGCAAGAACAGCAAGTGCCCTTAATTGGTGAGCCTCTTCTCCAGCCCCACTGCGGTTTGGTTTTTGAACAGGAGCTCACTGTATATAGGCTCTTTGCTGATCCAGAGCTGGCTGCATAGAGTAGACTGGCTTCCAACTGGTGGCCATTCCTTCTATCCCAGCCTGAGTGCTGGGATCAGAGCTATATGCCACCACCCCTTGACACCTCTGCATTCTCAAATAGTTCATTTTCCTCCAGGAATAAAGCAGGCCACCCCACTGTGGAACACCAAGGGAGCGTATTCCCTCCTAGACTTGCTGCCTGTGGTGGTTTGGTTGAGAATGGCCCCATAGGCTCATACAGCTGAATGTTTAGTCATCAAGGAATGGCACTGTTTGAGAAGGACTGGGAGGTGTGGCCTTGTGGTAGGAAGTGTGTCGCTGGGGGTGGGCTATGAGGTTTCAAAAGCACAAGCCTGCTCCAGTCCCTGTCTTTCTCTGCCTGCAGATCAGGATGCAGTTCTCAGCTACTTCTCCAGCACTACGGCTACCTGTCATCTACCATGATCCCTGTCATGATAATAATGAACTAACCTCTGAAATTATAAGTAAGCCCCAATTCAACATTTTCTTTTATAAGGGTTGCCTCAGTCATGGTGTCCCTTTAAGACCCCGCCCAAATACCCTGTCTTCTCACTTTCCAGAGACTTCTCTCTCCTGTGTCATTACGGCTGTCACAGTGCTGCTGTTGAGACCACCCTGGGTTCAGCTCCTGAGGCCAGCTTCCCTTTTCAGCATATGATGACGTCTCTCTAAGCAAAGACAACAAGCTCGTGTCATTCAGTTTGCTTGTAATAAAACTTTCAGTGGCATAAGGGAGGTGGGAACATTTGTCCAGGATGCTATAGATTTAACTATTGAGAGAGAACATTGGATACTGCTGAACAGTAGAGTGCCACAGGTAGAGATTTATTTTCATGCAACTAAAATCTCAGATTCCCAGCCATGCACAATTTACATGTGATGGCTAAGCACCTGCTCATATTCACTATTAATACAAATACTTGAGAAAAACAACTCTTTTGTACCCTTCTTATTATTATCTCCTTTAAAAAAATCTAATGATGGACTGAGAGCCACTAGATTTGAAAGTGTTCTTGGAAAAAGTTGCAATGTGTTGCCCAGATCTCAAGATTTTGCCCTGTGTTGATAAGGGGTTTCTATGGGAGAAAGTTCCATGCTGGGAAAGACAGAACCTAAGTATTTTCATTGTTAAAAATAAATTAAAAAAAAAAAAACCAGACACACACTAAGCAGCGCCTCCAACTTTAAAGAGACTCGGCAGCACCGTACAGGAAGAGAGCATGTCAACGAGAGCTGCAGTGGTTAGAATGAGATGTCCCCAGTCTGGGCGTTTGAAGACTTGACCCCCAGTCCACGGCTCTTTGAGGAGGCTTTGGAGGTGTGGCCTTGCTGGAGGAGGTATGTCATTGGGGTCCGGGGTTTGACGTTTCAAAAGACTATCCTCATGGGGTCACTCTGCTTCCTGTTTGTGGATCAAGATGGGAGCCCCCCTCCTCCACTGTCATAGTGATGGACAGTTATCCCTCCCTCTGGAACTGGAAACCTGAAGTAAGCCTTCCATTTCTGAGTTGCTTTGGTCATGATGTTGTATCAGAGCAACAGAAAGATTAGTACAAGAGCAAATGCCCAGAGCTCATTTCTCATGTTATATTCCTCTTCAAGCAGAATTCTGTCAGATGGAAGAGCAGCACCTCTGTCCACATCGTACTTCACTCTAGTCTGGACAGACTGAGGGCACAGAGACCCCTGAACTGTCTCCCTATGCAGCTCTCAAATGAGCTGGGGAGATAGCTCGGTCAGGAAAGTGCTTGCCTTGTGAGGGTGAGGACCTGATTTTGTTTTTGTAGATTTTGTAGATTTCTTGTAGATTGTGGTGGATTCCAGAATCTACATTAAAAACGATCTGAGCATGTGGACACGTGCTTGTAATTCTTGTGCTAAGGAGACAAAGAGAGGCAGAGCAGGTCCCTGGGGCTCAGTGGCCAGCCAGATTTACCTACTAGTGAGTTCAGGAGAAACGGCTTAGCAGCTATGAACACCGCTTGCTCTTCCAGAGGACCAGAGTTCTGGTTCCAGCACCCATGTCAGGCAGCTTACAATTGCATGTAACTACAGCTCAGATTCAGTGCCCTCTTCTGGCCTCTGTGGCCACTGCCCATGTGGCACACATACATTCACCCATCCATATACACACACATCAATGAAACATAAATGCTAATAAATCTTTAAAAATATTCTAAACATAAATAAACAAAAACCAAGTTGGACAGTGTCTGTTGACCAGCACATGAGGTTGCCCTCTAGATTTGATATATCTCGACTTGATATGTATGCACATTCATGAGAACACACACACACACACACACACACACACACACTGTCTTTGGGGCATTCGATTAGAATATACGTCAGAAGCACTATCTTCATGGTGTAATTGTAGAACATTTAGGCTATTTAGAGCAAAACAAAGAGGTAGAGAAAATGAAAGACAAAGCCGTAGCATCTGGGGATCCATGCTCAATTAGGAAACATTCCCAAACAGCCCAGTGAGATGACAGCTTTCAAAACAGTTAGCACCGAGTTCAACCAGCACTTGGGAAAACAGGTGACTTGTCTGTCACTGAGGATTTGGGAGCTGGACATGAGCTCTGGGCTGTAGATGTAACCAACCGTCTTATTAAATAAGAGACACAGAGCCAATGTAAAGATAAAAGCCCAAGAAGTCAGAGCTAAGAGCCTTACCCACTTTCCGCCAGCTAGCCTCTCCCGCCAAGAGACCTCTCCGAAAAGGGACTACTTCCTGTGCATTCGCCTTTAAATAGAGTTCTGTTCTGCCTTCTCATTGGTCGTAAACCCAACTACGTGACTGCCTCGTCACTGCCTGTCTGTACAGACCTCCGGACACACATTGGAGCGTGAGTCTCCAATGCCGGCAGTATCCTTGAACACACAGAGATCTACCTAGTTTTGCTTACCAAGTGCTGGGATTAAAGGCGTGCACCACCACCGCCCTGGCTTTCCCTATGGCTTGCTAATAGCTCTGACCCCTAGGCAACTTTATTTATTAACATACAAATAAAATCACATTTCAGCACAAATAAAATACCACTATACTGAGCCACAAAGGCTTAAGATCTTGGCTGAAATATAGGTGAAAGAATTTTACCCGGTCCAGTTGTCACTGACACCAAATTTTAATTAACTAGAGTTCAACTACTGATAGCTTCGTATGCTGACATATGGTGAAGGAATTCACAAACAAATTGAAGCTGGAGATAAAAATATTCTAATCCTATTACATATGCCTTGAGATTAGATCTCTGGCACTATGCCCCTGGAACATCCCTTAAGTTATTCTCACCAACCTGAATGTACAAATCAAAAACTTTCTGTCACTTACCTTCATAGCAACTACCAAGAAATACTTGCTTTAATGTGATAATAAGTTAGTTTTGCTTCACACTGCAATAAAACCTTAATATTGAATGCAGATTGTGCCTTCAAGTATACATCCTTAACCCAAGTGTGAGACCTTAGCAAACCTCCAGCCTCAGCTGTTCTGTTGAATTCCATTCATTTATACAAAGGCCATAAACTACATGCCCTGCTTTGAGCCAGGGCCCAAGCCAGGCAGGAAGACTATGGCAGCCCCTCACCTGCTTTCCCATGTCAGTTTCCTTTCTGTGGCTGTGATAAAATACTCAGATGAAAACAGCTTAACAGAGAAGGATTCTGTTTAACAGCCAGCTGGTTGCATGTCACCTGCAGTTGGGAAGAAGCTGAGTGGAGCCAGACTATAAAACCTCAAAGCTCACTCAACGATGTACATCCTCCAACAAGGCCCCACCATCCAAACCAGTGCCGCTGGTTGAGGACCAAGTGTTCAAACACATGAGCCTATGGGGACACTTCCCATCCCCACATTCATCACTGTGTTTTCCTTACTTCTCCCCCGTTAACCCCTTGGGATATACTGTTAAGGCTAAGAGATCAGTGCCCAAGCAACAGCACCAATAGACTGCTCATATCTCTAGTCCAAAAGGAAGAATATCATTCCCAGAACTTCCAGGATAACAGCAGTCCAGAAAGAGAAGCCACCTGGCAATATCTGTGGTTGAAGAGGTCTTAGCCACTGCGAGATGATGGCCAGGCTCTTAGAGGATGGGAATCTGAAGGTTTTAGTTGAGGCCTCTAAGAGGGGGACACTGAGTAACTGAATAATCAAGACTCCAGTAAGACAATTGAGATCCAGGACGAAGAAGGCACAAGGCGTCGTCGCAAGAGTGAAAATTTAGGTGAATACCAACAAAACAGATTGCTCTGGAGTCAGATCACATGTCAACACTGTCACAAGTCAGTGTGAATTAACTCAGGGCACGAGAGCCA